>CM037856.1:4970451-5089264 GCA_021234595.1 Delia radicum
CAAAAATTTGTTCAAATATAAAAAATATTTAAAGTTCTTCGTTTCTGCACTAAAAAATTATTAGAAACAGCTTCTCAACTCAAGATAACATGATTACAAATACATGAAATTTTTTTTGGTTTTTTTTCAATGCGATTTTATATAAAAAATTCAAAAAGTCTCTCATTTCTCAACCGTTTTTTATTTTGAATACACTCGAAAAAAAATTTGTAAAGTCAGCAAAAAATTGTGCTGTCAGCAAAATTTTAGTCAGGAGGGTGCTAGCAAAAAAATTGCTAATGTCAGCAAAATCTTTTGCTGAAAATCAGCGAGCTGATTTTTAGCAACAAAATTAGTAGATTCAGCAAAAGTTTTGCTAACACTTAGTAGATTAGAAATACAAAAGCCTTGCTAAAAATTAATCAATTTTTTGCTGAATTTTAGTAGACTGAAAAAACACAAACAATTTGTAGAAAAATTTAATTTAGTTAATTTATTTGCTTAAAATCATAAAAAATATTTTTGTGATTCTTTTAAAAATAACTCACAATAATTACGAAATTTAAAAATTTTCATTTTCCCACTTTGACGACATGAATTAATTTAATATCTGAAAATATATAGAAATAAATATATATAACATAACAAAAATTTTCTTTCAACTACTTACATCAATGGTTGCCTAAATGATGCTATCTTTTAAAGGAGGCAACTGCCGAAGATAATTATAGAAACAAAACGAAAAAATAAACAAAAACAATCGAAATGAAAAAAACAACCCTTTTTTTGCAATACGAAAAAGGAACCATAAAAATCTACCTAAGATGTGTGTCTTTGTCTTTCGCTTTACTCTGTATACATGTCTGTATATGTTTGTTTGTTTGCAATTGGACCACACTAGATTATTAATCTATTAACATTTAGTTTAGAAATACATATTAAATTTAAATATTTTGTTTTGTCTTTTATTTAATTAATAGACAATTATTTTCCCAAGCCGGGGACAACGCAAAATTTAAGTTGTTTGAATCCTCAATTTAGTTTTATGTATGAAAAACAGATACAAAAGTCTTCCATGGGTGATTTTTTTATGTCTTATTAGAGTTGTACTTTTTAGTATCATTTTCCTCTTCTCTACTACATCTTGACATGCCGCGACAACTGCTTCATTCTGCGTATATCTTTCAATCTGGTTGTCGTCCACTCTATTATCAGCACAATTTTTTTTAGCAAAATTAATTAGTAAAACAGTATAATATTAGTAAAGCATTAGTATAAAACAGTTAAGTGCTGAATAAGTATAAACAAAAATTTTAGCTGAAAACACGATTTTAGCAAAAAATTTTGCTAAAAAATGGTATACCTGATTTACAAGACGTTTTACTAACTTTTCTACTAACTTATTTTTTGAGTGTACATCTTTGGAAAGGTTTTGGCACCCGCTAATAATTTAAATATAATAATTTTTATTAACCGGTGAGAATTTTGGAAAAATTTTGGTGCTTTTAGACAATTTTTCAAAATTATATTATGGCAGCACTGACGAATCTATTTTTAAAATATTGTTGTTTTTTGATAGAAAATAGCTAATTTTTTACACTAAATAATAAAGTAATTTTCTGAATTTTAAAGTTTTTACAAGATCGGAAATTCCTTGATCCGATCCTTTAGTTTAACATAAAGTAGTCCATATTGCACAACAATTTTTCTCATTCAAAAAATTTCCCATATGTCCCTTACCAATCTGCATACAACTTTTATATCACCGGTCTTCTTTTTATAAATTTATAATTTTTCAAAAAGGAGCCATGAAAAATGTCAAAACTTGTATTTTTTTAATTAATCATATGGCCACCCTGTACCAATAGTTTTAAATTTTTTTTAAAATCATTTTATAGTAAAGACCTCGGATTTGCACATGCCTTTTATAACGTTATTATATCTCTCTCCTATCCGAACTTATCACCTTAAAAGTAGGTTTAAACGGCAGTGTAAAAAGCAATTAATTCCAATTTAGATACAATACTTCCAGTTCCATTAACCCACTAAGTCAGTTTTTTAATCGAACTCTTTAGAAAATCTCCCATTTTCTAATGTTTTATTTACTTTTCCAGATAAATGATATTGATGTTTGTCAATTGCCACTACAGCAACAACAAAAAAACTGCTATGAATTTGTTATTAAATGAGGGGAACGACAAAGTGGTGTTAGAATTAAAACGAAAATCAGTTTGGAATATTAGCAAAAACTTTATTGATTGCAATGAGATTGAAGTTAGCAAAAAATGTGTTATCTTCAAATACAACATAATGCCACAAACTATTGTCATGACACAACAACGGCTACAACGACAAATATCGGTACAGAAATAATAATGTCTTTGCATTTGCCATCAACATCATCATCGGCATCAGCAGCGCCATCAACCCTACAGGATTATTGTATGACAAAATCAACACAGACCGATGATATAGCTTACTATGTGCATGAACATTACGAAATATACAAAACGATACGGAGCGTCTTATAGAACAAGAACACAATCTATTTGAACAGAGCTTGGCACCAGAGATCGATATAGAGGTACATGTTTAAATCTGTGTCATTTAAGTCGAGTTTTTAAGATAACAGTTAAACTTGGTTTAGTTAAACTGATAACAAATGTCATCTGCCATTTAAAAGTTTATTAAGAAAATTTCTCGGAACCACATAATCGTGTTTAGAATTTTCGTCTTTATTATAATAATGCAAAATAAACCACATTTCGGAAACGGTATTCCATCTACAAACTTCGTTAATCTAAGTTTAAAGATAATCTACATCCTAAAAACTCGGCCTTAATATGTTCGGCAACTTTTGTTTTTAAATATAAAAAGCTAAATCGAACAAACACACGCTAGAAATAGCACATTTTTTTTAGCTAAAAAATAAAAAATCTACCAATATTACAAATTATTCGTTTGTTTGTTGTGTTTTTGCATTAAAATAAGTTAGTATTATATAGATTAGATGCTTTTTAAAAATGCAACATGTTTTATGATGACTAACATGTTTTATGATGACTCCTAAAATATTTCTGCTCTAGCTATAACATACAGTGAGGTAAACCGTTTTTTTTAAAAAGCCTCAAAAACACTATTTTCTTTGAATTCAAAATAAGTTACGGCCATCTTTTCACAGTTTGAATCTGATTCTCTTAGCGAACAGTCGTGTCTATATCAAAAGCGCTTAGTATAATATAATAACAGTTTAAAAAACAAGTGTATTCGAGTTATGTTATTGTATATTCCTTTTCTAATTTGAACTGGTACACGTGGTAACCAATTAACACAAAAACAAATAAACAACTAGTTCAACGATGGCCCGAGGGCTTAAAGCATCTCGTTGCAAAAAGCAGAATGTACCGAGAAAACTAAAAACTCCACTTCAATTACCGGTTAATGTTAAAATGCGTCTTCTTCATCCAACATCTCTAATTTATTGTCTCAAAAACTATTAGGAAACGAATGCATTTACAAACGTACGTCAATTGGTACTAAGGTTTTTCCTCCAAGTATTGAAATGTACGAATGTTGTAAGCAAATTTTAAAAGAAAATAAAAAAGAATTCCATTCTTTTAACTCTACGGAAAATAGGTTATTCACTACATTTTTGTATGACGGTATCATGACTGAATTAAAAAGCTATAATTTAATAAGAGGGTATTATTATTAGGTTAACACAAAATTTAGTTCCTACAACAATGCTGTTTACAAAGTGGAATTCACTCGTAAAACGTTTAACCCAAATGCAATTTCAAATGTTATTGTCTTGTGGAAAAAGCTCAAACCAAAAACTAACGACAAACCAACACAGTGTTGAAATTATTTGATGTATGGTCATGGTGGTGAACACTGTCATCGACGTGCTGCCTGCAAGATTTGCGCTGGCGACTATCACAATAAAGAGTGCCCATATAATACAAATGAAAAAAGACCTGCAGCATTTTCTTGCTTTAATTGCAAAAAACATTGAAAAGAGCGTATTGATTGCTCAGCTAATGACGTTAATTGTCCGTTACGTGCCCTTTATCTGGAGACAAGGGTAAGAGCTACATCCAAATTCTCAAAGAAACAACAACACATAAGCCCGCAGGACTTTTTAATTAAACAGTGGAGATTTCCCAAACATTAACAACATCGATGTCGTATTCAACATCGATGTCGTATTCAAATAAATAAACGTGTATGTTTCTTTTATGCTGAATTCAAAATGCGTTATATGTTTATTTCTTCTTTAGTCATCTTTCTTACAATAATACATTAATAAAAGAGTTGCCAAATATTATTATTTAAAGGCAGCCTATAACAATCGATAACAACAACAGATTTAACAGCACTGTTACATATGCCAAACAGCTGAAAGCAAATTATGATCTCTTTAGCGTAAGCGAACTTTTTGATATATTTGTAATGTCTATGGTGAAATGTGCTCATGGATTACCATAATGCGAACGATTTGAAAATGCTTCACTGGAATGCTAATGGCATTTCTAGCTATTCCAAATTAACTCAATTTGAGTACTTATTCATTCGCTTTGTTGAATGAAACGTTCTTCAACGAAACTCACAAATTATATTTAAAAAATTATCACATTTACCGAAATGACAGGACAGATGGATCAAGAGATGGTTGCTATTTTAGTCCACAAAACTATTAATCACAAAAAGCTCTCATTGTTGAATACCAAATCTATTGAAAACATATCTATTGAAATAAAAGTAAATAATAGACCTCTTGTAATAATTGCAGCACATTCTCCTCGTTATACTTCTAATTTTTCAAATGATATCTTAGTACGTCCTCAAATAGGGAATACATACTTCTCGGCGACCTTAATGCAAAACATTCATCATGGAACTGCCACAAATATAACACTGCCGGTGACGTGATCAATAATTTGCAACACACATGTGATTTTTGTTTATCATACGGCTGATATAAGATGTTTCCCACATCAACGTGGTCGAAAATCTTCTACAATTGATTTAGTTTTAAGCAAAACAAATCTCAATTTTAGTTTAAATGCTTTGGATTATGAGGTCGCATCCGATCATCGCCTAATTATTTGCACTGTCAAACGTTCCATTGCCGATACAGTAGATGTAAGTTGTTTTGATTGTAAGTTAACCAATTTTAATTTATTTAGGAACTATTTTGATGACAGAATTACTTTGAGCACTAATGTATATAACTCAGAAATTATCATTGAGAATGAGATTAATAAACTAAGTAAAATTATATTACAAAGTAAGAATATCTCTACACCAAAACTATTCCCATCCAATAAGTTTGTTTCAGCTGAACATATAATTTAATACATAAGGTTTAGAAGATCTTTTTAAAAATAAATGTCATATAGCTTCTAACGATTTTTGAAGCCAATTTCTACAATCAATATGCAAAGTTTATTAGCAGATTAATTGACAGAAATATCAATGTGGAAAGCAATTGGAAATGGTTCCAACTAATTTCAAATCTTTAGCCAGGTGATAAATCATTTTGGAGAATAAGCTGAAGTTTACAATGCAAAGGTAATAATAAAATTCCTTATTTAAACACTGGTAATATAAAAATAACTATGGACTGCGAAAAGGCTGAACTTTTTGTCAATACATTTGTACAGGCTAATAGTCTTACGTCTCATTACAAGCATTCCTCTGGTATTAACTCTAAAGTGAACAATTTTAAGATTGATGCTCCTGTATTTGAAAATGCCAAATTGACATCTTTTTGTGAAATAACTAATTTAATATCATCTCTTAAGCCCTCTAAATCTCCTGGTTTTGACAATATACCTAACCTGCTTTTAAAAAAAACTAACATCTAAAGCTATTAAGCTGCTTGTTATTATTTTTAACTTATCCAACTTAATTATTTTCCAAGTTCATTTAAACAGGACAAAGTCATTGCCATTCATAAGCCAGATAAACCAAAAAATAATCCTGGTTGCTACAGGGCAAAAAGCTTATTAAGTAACTTAAGGAAACTCCTTGAAAAGACTATTTCTTTTCGCCACTGTGAATTTGTTGATGAAAATTGTGCTGTTTCTAATGTTCAATTTGGCTTCAAAAAGAACATAGTACTATTCATCAGGTAAATAGAATAAAAAAATAAAATAATTAAAAACAAACGCAACAAACGGTGTACAGGAATGATACTGTTAGATATTGAGAAAGCATTCGATACAGTTTGACATAACGGTCTTTTATATAAACTATTAGAAGCAAACGTTATCTATGTAAACTTATTGTCGATTTTGTATCGAATAGAAAGTTTATGGTATCCGTTAATAATGTAAACTCAATTCCGAAAAGCATCTCAACTGGGTTACCTCAAGGTTCAGTGCCTTTTCCATTACATTATTCTATTTACACTTCTGATTTTTCAGTCCCAACTTATATGGAAACAGCATATTATGCAGATGATACTGCTTTAATCACGTCAATTAAACTTACTAGCGCACTTATCAAAAAAAAATGGAAAAAGGACTATTAGCTTGCAACAAGTACTTCTACAAATGGAAAATAAAGATTAATTTAAATAAGACTCAAGCTATTATCTTCCCGTTAAACAAATCTCCCAAAAGACTACCAAGACACCTTTGGGAACGATAACATCGGTATTAGGGATAATGTCAAATATCTCGGCGTTGTTTTAGACAAAAAGCTAATCTTTAAAAATCACATTGACCAAACATGTCAAAAAGCCTTAAAATCGCTGAAGGCTCTATGACCACTTTTAAATCGTCGTTCCTACTTAAGCTTTGAAAAAAAAAATATAATTCGACCAATTTTAACATATGCGTGTCCTATCTGCTATACTGCTGCAAATTGCCACTTAATAAAGCGTTTGCAAATTATACGGAATAAATGCTTAAAACTAATAAACAACAAACATTGGAGATATCCTACATACCTCCTTCATTATGATACTGAATATGAAAGAATATTAGAATTTATCACAACATTAAATAATAAATATTTTAATAAAAAAGAAAATTCTTATTCATTGATGAGAGAATGCATAGATTTTACGTGAAATTATTTGATAATTACCAAATTGAAAATAATATATCTAGAGAGGAATATTATCTATAATAGCCTTTCTGTAAACATATACATTTTCTAATAATATTTGATTTTTAATGCACTCATAATAAGGGTTTTCCCCTGTTTTACATTTAAAACATTTTAAGCAGATTCTGTTATTAATTTCTGTTGATCCTATTATATTATTTGCTGTAATATCTAGTTGTTAAGATCTCAAAATGTACATTTCATGTAAATAAAGATGTAAATAAAGGATGTATAAATAAATAAGAAAAAAATAAATAAGTTACGGTGACTTTTGTCAAAAATTTGGTCAAATATAAAAAATATTTAAAGTTCTTCGATTCTGCATTAAAAAATTATTAGAAACAGCTTCTCAACTCAAGATAACATGATCACAAATACATAAATTTTTTTTTGGTTGTTTTTTAATGCGATTTTTTATAAAAAATTCAAAAATCAGCATCTAATTTCTAACAACAAAATTAGTGGATTCAGCAAAAGTTTTGCTAACACTTTGTGGATTAGAAATTAAAAAACCCTTGCTAAAAATGAATAAAATTTTTGCTGAATATTAGTAGAATGAAAAAACCAAAAAAAAATTGTACAAAAATTGTACTTTATTGCTAAAAATCATGAAATATATTTTTGTGGTTCTTTTAAAAATAATTTAAAATCCGTTACAAAATATAAAAATGTTCATACTCCCACATTCACGACATGAATTAATATAATATCTAAAAAAAAGTATAAATAATTATATATAACATAAACAAAATTATCTTTCAACTACTTACAGCAATAGTGGTTGACCATGATTCTATATTTTAAAGGAACGCAAATACTTATAGAAACAAAACGAGAGTTGTATTTTTAGTATAATTTTCCTCGTCACTACTACATCTTGACATGCAGCGACATCTAATTCATTTTGCGTATATCTTTCAATCTGGTTGTCGTTCACACTATTGATCTGCTAATCAGCACAATTTTTTTTAGTAAAATAAATTATTTAAACATTAGTTCAAAACAGTTTAGTGCTGAATAAATATAACTAAAATTTTAGCTGAAAACATAATTTTAGCAAAACATTTGCTGAAAAATAGTATACCTGATTTACAAGACTATTGTTTTGAGTATACCTTATACTAACTTATTGTTTTGAGTATACCTTATACCTTTAGAAAAGTTTTTTTTATTTCTTGTGTCTAAAAGTACTTACATGTATACAGAAGAGCTCGCAATTCTATAATCTGATTGAATTGTATCACGTCATTATTCGGATGTATCAAATTATTCTGATAGTATCAAATTAGAATTAAACGACCGCAAACGTATAAATTTATATATATATAAACGTATAAACCTATATCAAGGATAAAAGCATTTTAAATTACGCATGATATATAAAGCATCATATAAATTTGTTTAATATGGTTAAACAATTTCCTATCTCATTTTGTGCATAATTATATATATGGACTTTTAATAAAACAACTTAAGTCGACTTGAGAGACTTCTCCTGATTTCTGTCTTTTGAATAAGCCTATTAATAAATTCCGGGTTTTAAATTTCTACACCTTATACACAACAGAATGTAGAACCGCTAAAATAAACTTATTTCGAAAAATTATTAATTTGTTAATGTTTTTCTTTTAAATTTAAAAAATTAAAAACAAAAGTTTATTTTTCGATCTTTTATCATAAATTATGATGTGAACAAGATTATTCAAGTTCAAGATCATTTGATTTTTGTTAAACAAAAAACCGTGCAATGTTTATTTATTAATTAAAAGATGTCTTTATCCGCTAATTTAATGCAGACTTTATCTACTGACAGGTCACTGTAAATCGTCACAGGACCAATGTAGAAGGGGTAGAAGATTTATTTTAGATTTATTAATAAATAAACATTGCACGGTTTTTTGTTAAACAAAAAACAAATGGCGCTGCACTTGAATAATCTGGCTCACATCATATTTTATGATAAAAGATCAAAAAATAAACTTTTGGTTTTAATTTTTTAAAATTTAAAAGTAAAACGTTTGAAAATTGCAGAGTACTTGACTTGACTTATTGCCCTAATGCTATAGTCAGAAAATGTTAATGTTTATTTAATAAACAATAACAACACAGTGTATTATGACTAGAGATTCTACACAGAAAAAATTATGGGCAAAAAATATTGAATTAATCGATTGTTTGAATATAAATGGTGTTTTAAACAATTTTTTTAATTGATTCAATTAAAATATTTATTAAATTTTCTTATAAATCTAAGCAGTGTTGACAACACATAAACATAATTATAAAAAAGTTTGCCAACATTTTTTTGTTACCTTATTGTGATTAAAATGTCAAGCGAACGTTTAATTATATGCATCTATTATTTCATTTGTAAATAAAAAGGACAAAATGGAAATGATTAACTTTTAATTAGTAGAATAGTTTAACGATTTTGTATACACGCAAAATCGTAATTATTTCGGTAGAGCTTGCAACACTATTTTTTTTTGAAGTCAATGCTCGTGTACACACGATAAGTATACACGAAAATAGTTTTAGTTGATTTTCGTGGTGTTTGGTTGGTTAGTTGATTTTAGTGGTGTAATAGAAAAAATGCGTGTCAATTAAAAAAAAGATTATAGAAAAAAAGCATTTAACTATTATTAAATAATTTAACTTTAAATAACTAATAGTGTTTTACAGTTATAATGTTAATTGTATAACACAACTTAAAAGAAGATGGTCACAATACGCGGAGAAGATTTTGCAAATATTACAAAAGTTTCGTCTGCTTTCGTGACTAAACAATTTAATGAAATGCATAACAACGATGAAGGTAATAAATCATATTACACACGTGTATACTAATTTTTTTTAATTTTACTTTTATCATTTATTTACAGAGTCCAACATTTTTACAATATTATGGTATCTACACTATTTGTTCCCACCTCACCAGAAAAATAAAAAAAAGTTTTCAATTGACGATTCGCAAATTTCGTTTTCGGTTCTAGCTAAACTGATGAAGAGTTGACAATTAAGCTTAACCTTCTTATTCTCCAAAACAAAAACATACAGCCTAGGCTTCTTATTGTTGGAGAAGTACGTGAAGTTAAAGAAATTTTTATATACTTATATGATTATAAATAACCTATTTTAACCATATTAGATGCATTCGATATGCTTTTTAAAATGTATTTCATTTTCAACCTCGAGTTCCCAGAGGAATCGGAGGTGTTTTATAATTTTATACAAAATTTTTTTTTATGAAATTCCGACAATAAAAAAATCGTGAAAGTTTCTTCTATAAAACACGATATATCAAAACTGTAAACAAATGCTTTTTTAAAATTTTGATGTATTGGTCAAAATTTTTGGCAAAAACCATTGAAAATTTTATTTTTAACAATAGTCAATATGCTATGTGAAAGGTCTTTAAATATTTCTGTTTCATTCAATATACATATATTTTTAGTATACAGAAAAAGATCAGTCAGTAAAAATATACATTACACGTAGCAGACGAAAACATTTTTTTACATAACTATTGCAATGGATTTTGTTAAAAAATTTCTTGACAGAAACTATCGATCTATATCTATAATAATCTGGTTCATATTAAAATTTATAATACACTAATATAACTACTAAAAATTGTTTCAAAATGGACGTTGCAGTGAAGTGTTATTAAAAATAAAACACCAATTATTCTTGAGCTCTACTGAGCAACTGTTTTCTTTATTAAATTAAAATACTTAGAACTATTTAAACATATTATTATATAGCGTGGATTTCGCAATGTAAGCAAAATCACACGCTAGTAAGATTGGTGAGAAGTTGACAAACAACATTCCACAAAGTGTGGGTCTCTAGTTACATACAGGACGGTATGGTAACGCAGACTTGTCAAACACACTACACCTCCCTTTTTAGGAAAAAGATCGATCAATCAGAGTAGCTTATTGATCGGTCTTTTTATATAACTTATTTAATAAAAATATTACATTGCAAGAGGAAATTTAAACAACGATCTGAAATAAGAAACTATTTCTAATAATATTGGTTTCAATTTATTATAAAACTTTTTAATGAAAATAAAAAAATAATTATCAAAATAAAAGATAATTAGAGAAAGGATTTAAGAGACGATTTAAATTATTGCAATTCGTCTTCATAAAAAATTTTTTTTTTCAAAAATAAAATGTATCGCTTAAGTATATAAAAGCGAAATCAAAACAACATTTTTATTTCTGTATTATTGTAACTTATGTTTATCATTTTTCTCTATAATACTGTAATTTTTAAATTATTTGTCAAGATCAAACACATCACATGCCTTTCAATTTCATGTACCCGCCGGTATGGCCATTACCGCAAGGTCATTAATGTCAAAGAATGCGATGTTTTCAAAGAAAATGGGACTTGGTAATAATTGTATTTCCCAGTGTCCAAGTTCATAAGTAATAATTCAGGTAATAAATTTGTTGTTATTAAAGGACATGCGAGAATTATCAGCGATATTTATTATAGATTGTGGGTATTTTAATACCATAAATAGTTGCGCTGTGTATTAACTAAAGAATGTTTGCTGTTTACACTTAGTGTAAAAGCTAGTTAACCGAAAATAAAAATTTTAGATTTACAAAATAATTTATAGATTTTATGAGAAAATCATATTGTCAGTGCAGCTCGTTGATCACTGCAAGGTTAACTTTTTACCCTTTTCCTCTTACTGAATCGTTCTATTACTGTTTTCATTATTATAAATTATCCCTGGTGCTACTAATGTCTAATGTAATGTTCGAATACATTAGCAATTTAGTTGTGTTATTCATTTGGCACGTCGTTTTTTCTTCCTTTTTTATTATTAAGTTCTAGGAAAAGGACTCTAATTGCCGGTCTCGGGACCTGAGGCGTGTGGAATTATTTCCAATGCCTTTAGCAATAGCTTGCCTTAACTTCAAAACACTAAGTCTATTTAATAGACTTGGTATACAACTTCTTCGGAATTCTAGTTCCGGTATTGGGTTTCCTGTCTCTATTTGACACAATATTTAAGCTTTGATCAGACCAGAGCACTCAAGCTGCTCTATCAATTTAAGATCAGAACTCTAAATATTCTTTTGGAATACCCCGGTACTTACAACAATCGCGATTGCGCATTTCTATAATGCTTATCAAAAGTGCACTTTTTATTATTCCGTCCAAAATATATGTGGCCTATTTAACGGGCTCCGTTCACCTCGCCTTGCCGTCTACTTTTTCAAGACTTAGGATGATTGAGTCTAGGTCAATATCCTATTAACAAAGGGGCTGGCTAATGTACCGTATATATATAATTCATCAAGAATTATCTTCATAACGCGCTGCCATTTATTATTTAAAAATTTGATGGACGTCTCCCTCAAATTTATATTAGTCTCTTTTGAAACTATAAGCACCTCTATCGAAATTCAGTAAGGGTAAATATACTGTTAGTAATTTCTAACGTATTTGCATCTGGGTAGTTATGTTGTGATATAATGAAGTATAAGAATCAATTTTTGATGATTGATGCATCCGTATAGTATGCACAACTGTTGAATCTAGTGCTTTTGAGAGCAACGAAATCGAATCAATTTTTGATTCCGAAAATGAGATTCATTCCTGGTTTGCAAGAACCAATAACGTGAATCATACAAATATGACGGAAACCGAGTCCGTATCGCGCAGTTTTATTTAAGTCTACATGAAATTTATAGACGGAAACTGAGTCGAAATTGCATGGTTTCATTTAAGTCATGTAAAGTATATAAATACTTTTAATATGCGGATTAATTCAACGTTATTATATTACGAAATAATCCATAATTGGATCAATTTGCACGTATTACACAAATAGTGCGTTGTAAGGAAATGGTTAATCTCAAAAAAATAAAATAAAGGCTCAAATCCGAGGAAAAAGGATTTCCTAGAGAATTTTGAGAAATCTTAGCAATTTCAAAAGAACCTTAATATTTACAACAATAAGAAATAATAATTACAAAAATTATAGTTGTAAAACAATTAAAACGCAAAAAAAAATATTCAAAGTTTCTTTGGAATAAAAAAAAATTATATTCCCTTAATAATGATGATTTGACTTAGGAAAGTCTACAAAAATTTAATTTCAAAGACTCTACTATTTCAATTCAGTATTACTTTAGAAAATTCCCAATGTCAATTCGCCTGTTATAAGGGTTTTTCTTGTTGTTTGCAAGGAAAACTATAACGAATTTTTATCCATTGGTCATGGCATCATTTTCATAAATACGAAAATGATTCATTAAATTTTCTTTAATACATGAGAAACTTTATTTTTGTATCGTTTTAGTTTACGAAATTTATATAGAAACAAAAAATTGATAATATTAAAATTGGACATTCAAAAATATTTTTTAAAAATTCCATTGAGTTTATTATACTTCATTATATTTGGTCGGTCTTAAAAAAAAAATAAATTAATGATTAAATAGTGTGGCATACTTTTGTGCACAGATTAGTGCTGCCATTTAATCATTTTCTCGCATTCCTAGTGTTGGATAAATGATTCCAAATAAGGATACTTTAATATAAAGTTATTAAATTTTCGCAAATATAAGATTTTTGGCACTTTAATGCACATGAAAGTGCGGCCAGTTCTTTAAAATCAAGAATAAAATTTACAGTGTAAAACACTGGTCTTATCCATCTCTGTCAATAATGCAACCCATTACATATGCAAAAATCAAGTTTACATTGATTTACTTAAACTAAGTTTAATTGGGTTGTTATTAACAGGGATTTCGATTTGTTAATTGTTTAGTAATTAAAAAAAAATTATATATTTGTCGTGGCATTCGTTATCCGTCACCTTCAGGTAGACAGATCCCAATTGCAACGGCAAATATAGGTCATACATCATTTGATGACCGGTAGATTTTTATTGCACTAGGGGAGTCGTCCCGTAGGAGTCACCATAGTCAATAAAAATAGTTATTAGATTGTTAGTAATTAATTTTTTTTTTTAATAATCAATGAACTTCAAATAATATTCAATGATCTTGAAAAGATAATCTTTTATTAAAATATTTTTTTTTTTTTATTTAAACTTTCTTTCTCTTTTTTTTTTGTGTTAACTAATTTTATATTATTTCTTCCGTATTGATAATTATAATATTTGATCAATACCATGTTTAAATCATCCTCAGTTTTGCAATGTAAAAAAAAATGTTAATAGATTCATTTAGACTCTTATTTCATTAGCATTAAAATTTATTTTCTTTTAATAGTTGCAATTAAAACATACAACATTTTTGAATTGAAATTATTAAATTAAAACTTATAATTTTTAGATCAAAATTTTTTTTTTTTAATTTTATAATTCAAGTTTAAAATTTTTGAATTTATAATTTTCAAATATTAAAACAATTTTATAATTTTAAAAATGTTTTAATTTTTTTTTTTAAACTTTATAATTTAAATATTTATATTATTTTTTTTTTGTGTTTGTTGTGCAATATAAATTGTTTAAATTTAATTTAAAACAAAAAAAAATGTAGTTAGAAAAAAAAAAAATTTAATATTTGACATCTGAACTTGTACTGTACGGAACAGACGATGCTATAGCTTAAAATATGTTTACCTTGTTTAAATCTGTTATTATCTTGTTGATTAATTTTCATCTTACTGTTGTTGTTGTATTGCTGTAGTTTTAAGTTGTTGTAGGTTGAATTAGCATTTTTCTTCTTCCAAACCATTATTGAAGAACATTAATATGGGTTGATTTTGTCCATCAGTTTCACGATATTCAAACATGTTAATCATACCATTGAAGTCCATAGATTCACCAGTTCTTAAAGCGACCCAAAATATCTTTCATTACTTTGTTCATGTTGGTCTTGTTTTCCTGGTGGTGTTTTGGCCACACCACCCTTGGAGCACTTGGCGTGTGTCTCCGGCAATGTTTGTTACATTGCATCTTCAGGATGCACTTGCTTCAGTATTTTGTAAATGTAGATGATACAATTTATCAACGTATTTTTTTTTTTTTTTGTTTATTACTTATTTTGTCATTTAAAAAAAAAAAATTTTAAGTATCTTTTATTTCTGTTTTTTTTTTTTTATATTATTAAAAAAAACGAATTAATTATTAAGTTCAGTTATTATTAAATTAATTGTTTTTGTTGTATAATTTTTTTTTTAATTTTAATATTATTGTTCATCATTTTTTTTTTTGCACTTAAGGGTCAGGTCCTGTTGGACCCAACCCTTTTATTCACTTTCTCTATGTACTTAAACTGGCAGGATCGCCATGAAGTGTTATTAAAAATAAACACCAATTATTCTTGAGCTCTACTGAGCAACTGTTTTCTTTATTAAATTAAAAATACTTAGAACTATTTAAACATATTATTATATAGCGTGGATTTCGCAATGTAAGCAAAATCACACGCTAGTAAGATTGGTGAGAAGTTGACAAACAACATTCACCAAAGTGTGGGTCTCTAGTTACATACAGACGGTTAGTGTCCGACCGAACGTTCGGCTTCGGAGTTCGGCCAAAAAGAGATGTTCGGCCAAGTTCGGTGTTCGGCCAAATTTTGGCCGAACTTGGCCGAATACCGTATATTTGAAGAAGAACAGTTAATTTTGATTTATTTCACGTAAAAAACAAAATTTTCAAATTTATTCACGTAAAAACGAAATTTTCAATTAAATTCGTCATATACTTTAGTTAAAAGAATAAAGTTCAGGTATTTCCATATTTTTGTTGAAACTTCAATAAAATAATTGAACTGACTTTATAATATTTTTGAAAAAAATATTCTAAATTTGCTTTTTTACAAATTTATTGATGTTTGAATATTTTTTAATATACTTTAATGATGCTTTTTGTAGTCAAAGTCAACAAAAATTTAAATTGTATTCAAACTAAAAAAAATTAA
Organism: Delia radicum; assembly: GCA_021234595.1. Classification (NCBI taxonomy): domain Eukaryota; kingdom Metazoa; phylum Arthropoda; class Insecta; order Diptera; family Anthomyiidae; genus Delia; species Delia radicum. Next base: position 4,986,474 of record CM037856.1, read on the forward strand.
AAGTTCGGCTTCGGCTACGGCTTCGGCCGAATATTAAAAATTGGCCGAAGTTCGGCTACGGCTTCGGCTTCGGCCAAAAAAAGTGACTTCGGTCGGACACTACAGACGGTATGGTAACGCAGACTTGTCAAACACACTACAGCAGAAAGAACTGCTAAAATAAGATTTTTTGCTAAATATGTCTGTTGAATATACAAAAATAAAGTTAAATTTAAATTAAATTTTAGTTAATGAAAGTAACAAATTAATCTGCTAAAATCAACAAAATATTTGCTAACTATTAGTAAATATAAAAAATCGGAAAATATTGTGAACTATAAAAAAAATTTTATGGGAATTAAAATCTTCCTTTCTGAAAATAGCACTCTACAAATTTTTAGCTAATATTGCTGTTTATTTTAGCAAAATATACTGTTATTTTGCATTCAACTCAATCAGAACAATCGGAAACACTGCATGCGATTCTATTAGCTTCAATGTATTTAGCGATTGTGTTTATAAGATTTCTTTGTTCATCAAACAGAAGATTATTTTTCCCATAAAATTTAAGAATTTGCATTCAACTAAACTTCAACTAACTATTAAAATTAAGTTATATTTGAGCTAAATCTTAGTAAAATGAAATCTTTTATAAAAAAATTTGTTATGTTAACAGTTATGTAGTTTATCAATACTTTTTAAACTTATTGACAAACTTAAAATGTGAATTGTTTTTTCCTTGTTTACAATAATCCTCAATTATACTACAACCAAAAGCTAGTAAGCTGATAACGGCTAGTTTTTATTAAAATATGTGTATGAAATTTGACAGGTAAATACTAACAGTTTTCAAAAGCTATTGGTTTTTTGTTGCAGTATAAAATATATTTCCAAATTTGTCAGCCTGTGTAATCTAAATTTATTTTTCCAATACTTTTTAAACTTTTTATTTTTTGTTTATTTAAAATATTTTTTTTTTCTAAAAAATATATATAGTCTATATATAAAATAAAAATGTAAATTTAATTTACAAACTTACATTGCTTTTTTATTTAAAGGGGTGCATGTAACAAAATATTATAATTAGAATTTTTAATTAAAACTATCATTGTTCTCTTTCTAAGGTTCAATTAAAGTTTTAATCAAATTTATTATACTTTTAATTAAATTTGTAAAAAAAACCAATAACTTTTTTAATTGATATGATTATTATTATTTTAATTGAATGTGTTTTAATAAACGGTCTGCAACTTTTCTTAGTTAATACTATCATTTTAGTGGTAGGTGCAAAATCAATTAAAATATTAATTGATTCAATAAATTTTTTTAATTGAAACTCATTTTTAGTTTTTTTTTGTGTAGCCTGTACACGAACAATGTTTATTAGTTAAAATTTTTGTTTGATTTGAATAAGTTCAATTCTTCCAATTTAGTTTTTTACTTCTCATCAAGTAAATAAAACAATACCGGTAAAGCAAGCGTTGATCTCTTTCCTTCAAAAATTATAATTTGGGTAAATCTTCTACCCCTTCTACATTGGTCCCCTGAAGATTTTCGGTGACGCGAAATGAAACATGTAAGGACCTATCAGTAGATAATTTATATGAAAAAGCCGAGATATATATTTGATAATATTCGGGTTGAAAGATTTGAAACGGGGGGAAAGGCTTAAATTAGGCTTTGGAACACATTATCTCACACCCTACAAACAACCAGCAATGCAAGGCACTTTCAAAATCGTCTTTTTCATTACTACAGTAGTTTAATATGTTTTGTTTTATTATATATAAATTTTGTTTTTTTCATCTTTTTCTTTTTTTTTTTCTTTTTTATAATTGTCAACTTAATGTTAAATGTTATAAATTAATTTTAATTTCTAAATCTAAACTGTAATCATTGAGATCAATTTGTTTTATCTGTTCCTGTACTATAATTATAAGATTCAATCTTGTTGTGCAGGACTTAAATACTAATAAAATAAATAAAAAATAGGTAAAGTTTGCATTAAATTAGCGGATGAAGACATTTTTTAATTAATAAATAAACATTCCACGGTTTTTTGTTTACCAAAAAAACAAATGATCTTGTTCACATCATAATTTCTGTTTGAAAAAAGAACTTGCATTAGAAAATTAAAATTTTCAAATGAAAAGGAATTTTCTACAACTTTTAAAGTCGTTAACTTTTTCCAAATGGTTAAGGTCTGAAAGTATTAATAACGTTGAAGCAAACCGCGTTTTTGCAGGTAATGTATAAAGAACCATTTTAAATTACACATGACCGATTACCGTTTTGGAAACACAGCATGCAATACTTTACTATAACAAATAATGTTAAACGGATGACATTAAATAAAATTATATATACAAATTTTTACTCCGGAATATATATAAATAAATTTATTTCTTTTTTTACTTCTTTTATTTAGGAAATAACACTGCGAAAGTCTGATAGTAATGAAATATTGGGCTTAATAGTCTGCTATAGCAATGGAGATGATTATGTTGATGGCGGAGTAGGTGGCATGTTTAATGAGGAAACTGTAGCCGAAGTATATATAAGTGATATTCACCCAGATAGTGTGGCTGGACGGGATGGTCGTCTAAGACAAGGTGATCAAATTTTACAAATAAATGGCAAGGATATTAAAGCACGGTCCGAAAACAGAAACATTATTGCAGAAATAATAATGCTGTAAACATTACTAGTTAGCAGATATTTATATGCGGTAATATTGAATTATATTACGTTGCCCAGAAAAATTTGGTAATTTTTTTTGGTTTTACCCCTAAGTTTGGTTCCGTTTTTTTGTTAATTTAACACCTCATTGAATCATGTAGCATAACTACTTTTGAAAACAAGTTTAATATGTTACGGCGTCCCGAGTGAATAAATTTACAAAGGGTGTTTTTTATAGGTATAGAACTTTGAAATGGAATAAAACAGAGATGATTTTTTTAAATTGACATGAAATTTACTTTATTCGAAAGATAATCTGGCATTATAATTTAAATATGACTTCTGGCATATGACCGCCACGGCTGTCTCGTGCGTAGTCTAATCTGGAGGTCCAATTTTCAATGACTTTTTCCAACATTTATGGCCGTATATTGGCAATAACGCGCCGAATGTTGTCCTCCAAGTGGTCAATCGTTTCGGGCTTATCGGCGTAGACTAACGACTTCACACGAAGACGCTAGTCCGAAACGAGAAACTATGTAGTTACCAAACGTTTCCTTCAATAAATCAATTTTGGCACGAGCTATGTGACATGTTGCGCCGTCTTGTTTAAACTACAGCTCCTGCGCATCATGGTTGTTCAATTGATGAACGAAAAACTCAGTAATTATGGCTCTATAGCGGTCACCATTGACTGTAACGTTCTGACCAGCATCGTTTTTAAAGAAGTACGGACCAATGAAGCCCATAAAGTCTCAACATACACTTGAGGATTATCATCACTCCAAATACGGCAGTTTTGTTCATTGACGTATCCATTTAACCAAATGTGAGCTTCATCGCTAAACAAAATTCGCTTATGAAAATCGGGATCGGGAATTCGAACAGAACCATGATTTTCAAAATAAATTTGCACAATTTGAAAGCGTTGTTTAGGCGTCAGTCTATTCATGTTGAAATGCCAAACTAAATATAAATTACATGAATGCTGACAAAATGGCCGCCAGTTAAAAAAGTGTTGCCAACTTAAAGTTCTATACCTGTATAAAAAATATGTGATTATACATGGTGCCATGAATATCCATGATATTTGTTTCTTATATGGTAACACAAGTCGGCTAAAGCCGGGCTTGCCCGGAGTGCACCTACACGCAGAGAAGAAGTATGATTGAAAATGATTGTCATTTAGGATCATAATATGATTGCTACGAATTGCAGTCATAACATGATGCTCTTAAACTATTATAAAACGATGCACTTTTTTCTGCGTGTAGTTCTACCTTAAAATTTTTATTCATTGTAAGTTTTGTGAATATTTTATGGAGTTTTTTTTATATAATGACCAACATGTGGAATATTATACAGAATTCATGTGATGTTGATCACAGATCCAGATCCTTGCCTGTAAACTCTAGCTGAAGGAGTTTAAAGCTTCATAACAATGTAGTTTGTGTTTGGATTTTATTTACCTATAATTAATAATTTTAATTCGTGTTTGTTTGTATAAAACATTTATATTTATGATTAGTAACCTTTGATAATTAATGAAATTGTGATAAATCCACATTCTATCGATGCTCAATAAAGATGTGTGGATCGGCTTGAGTCATTGTACATGCCTTCTTATAATGAGGTAGTATCCCATTTGCAAAATACCCCATGATACGTACTAGGGTATTCAATCGATTAACCGTTACTCGATTAATCGATGAAATGATGTCGAACAATTGTTCGAGTAATTCGAAGTGGCCAATTTCGAGTAAAGAATAACTCGAACAATTTTGGTCGATTAATCGAGTAACTCGAGTAATTTAAAAATATAAACTATGTCAATTCCACAGCCCCGTCTGTGGGTTAACATACAACATTGGGTCTTGCGTGCATTAAAATCGACCTTATTCGTGCGACCCCACTCGGAGATTGTAGAAAGGTCTTGATTGAGTGTGTCATTCATGTTCTGCCGCATGCCCTCTATCTCCAAAGAGCTTGGCCTGTGATCGAATAAAAATGAATGACAAATGTTGCTGTCGTCTGCAAAAGAGTAGATAGGGTTGATGGTCTGACCAAGAAGGTCATTAATAAAAATAAGAAAAAGGGTAGGAGAGAGAACAGAACCTTGCGGTACCCCTGAATTTAGCTGAAACTCGTTTGATGAGACCCCATCTAAAACAACACGTATAGTGCGGTCTCTGAGAAAACTCGTTATAAATCGAGATAAGACATTACCGACACCAAAAGCAACTAGCTTAGTCACGAGTGCCCCGTGCCACACACGATCGAACGCCTTAGAAATATCTAGAGCAGCCACTTTACTCTCACCAAAGCGGTGGATTGACCGGCTCCAACGTTCCGATAGAAACGCCAACAGGTCTCCCGTAGATCGACCACTACGGAAGCCATACTGTCGATCATTTAAAAGTGAATTGGTCTCTAAATATTTCACAAGATGGTGGTTAACCATGGTCTCCATCACTTTGGAGAGCGCAGAGCAAATTGCGATTGGGCGGTAATTTTCAGGGTTGTTAGCCGCACCCTTTTTAGGGATAGGCTGGACATTGGCCACCTTCCAGCATGAGGGGAAGATTCCCGCACGGTACGAAGAGCTGAAAAGTTTTGCCAATGGACGTGCCAACGTTAAAGAGCACTGTTTCAGCACCAGTGCTGATATGCCATCCGGCCCCGGTGACTTATTTACGTTGAGATCCGCAAGAACCCTTTTTACTGCCCGGGCCCGAAAGAAAATCGAAGGCATAGTATAAGATACCCTTTCGAGAACGGGCAGTGGTTGATCGCTTTCCGGCAAGAAAGAATTTCTTGCAAAAAGTTCAGCGAAAAGGTTGGCCTTATCAACCGGGTCGGTGAATGATTGATCGTCCTTTAAAAGAGTTGGAATAGAAGAACTAGCATTATCCCTTACTCTTTTAACAAACGACCAAAAGGTCTTACTGCCCGAGGAGCAGAAAGAACTTTGGCACGTAGACGCTGTTCGTATAAAACCTTTTCGCGTCTAAGTACCTTGGCACACTCGGTTCTCGCCTTTTTGCGGTTGCAGATCAGTAACGGCGTTCTTATTCGAACGCCAATTACTGAACGCTGCCTCTCTGGATCTGACTGCATTTTTGCACGTCTGGTTAAACCAACACTTGTGTTTTGATTTAACCGAAATATGCTTCGTTGGAATAAAAAGTTTCATTCCTAGCATAATAATATTGACTACCATTTCTGTAGCGGCATCGACGTTGTCGTCGAGAAAACAGATTTTCCAGTTAAAATGCCGAAGAAATCGTTGAGCTCGTCCCAACGAGCTTTTTTCATAGAGGAAAATAGAGCGTTTTGGCGCTAAGTTGGAAACGCTGCGAAGAGTAGAATATGAAAAAGATGCAGAAATAGTACTGTGATCCGAATTTCCGAGAGGTGCAAGTATTTTCACTTCGTACTTTTCAGGGTGAGAAGTGAGGAAGAGGTCGAGAGTGTTCCGCGATTATAAAAAAAAAAAAAAAAATATCGAAGAAACTTGGATATTTTTTAAAGAAACAAGTTCTAAGACTGGGGTGTTTAAGATTATTTGTGCGGATTTGAGGGTTAAAAGTGGGATCAAACATTATTTTTTTTTTTTAATTTAGTTGCCATTTGATCTAAAGAAACTACATATAAATACTATATTTTCAAAAAGGAATTTTTAAATGTCATTTACTAAAAACTTTTTGTTGGTCCCTTTTATGTCGTTGTAACAAGCCAATTTTAGAAGCCCTATTTGGAAATTCATAGCGGTCCTACGCAAAATTTTCACATATTAAAATTTACATATAGAAGTAATGAAGTTTTCATTAATATGATGAAAATCTTCTTAAATATTCATGAAAGTTGTTTCAAAACTTCTTTATAATTTTTTTAGAAAAATTACATATCTCAAAATCCCAAAATGATAGGACAAAATGGACTATTTTTTCGTTTAGTACTAACACACTAATATAACAAAACTGTGTCAAGTCTGAGTGAAATTACAAAACGGATCACCTTACAAATATTTTTTATAAAACAGTTTAATACATATTTATGAACCAGTTATATTGAAAGAAAATCAATGAAGATTTCAACATATTTATAAAGAATTTCATTGATATAATAACGCTTTTGCTTTGAGTGTACTGAGACAAAACTGTCGCAATAATAAATGATCTTAGCAAATGTTTTTCTCTTTTAGATATACTTTTTACTAAAAGTTTTAATTAATTTGTTAATTTTTATATATATGTTATATTAGTACTAATAAAATATAAAAACTTACAAAAATGTGAGTTTTTGGAAAATAAAATTAAAGTATTAAAATTATTCGAGTTACTCGAGTTATTCGAGCAATTTTAAAATCTTACTCGCCTACTCGAGTAAATTAAAAACCTCAAAATCGAGTTACTCGATTATTCGAACAAAAGCAAACCCGAGTAAATTGAATACCCTAATACGTACACACTATGGTGCGAACCATAGCGGTTTAAGATGTATTTTTATTACTAATTAAAAAATTTCTAAACATTTTTTACGAACGGTTACCCACCCTAACCGACCGAGAGGGCTCATCCCCATGACGTAGTGATACGTACACACTATGGTCGTAACCATAGCGGATTAAGATGTATTTTTAGTACTAATAGGGAGAATGCCCGCTGCATTGTTAGCGTGGGGACGACATTGTTTGCTTCAAGTTTAAAATGTAATTGATTTTGGATAAGAATTTAATATTTTAAGGAAAATAAAACACAATGTATTAGTGTTGGTATCCAAAGATTTAGGTAGGTATGGCCTGGTATTATCCCCATTTCAAATTTGGGGACTACGAATGAAAATATTCTGTCTTAACCCTCAAATCAAAATGGGAGCTATGTCTTACATAGTTATAAGATCGTTTTTCAAAAGAATATTGTGTGAATATTACAGTATTTCTTCGTAGACGGACTGCGGCAATGTTTATTATTTTTCTATTCTGTGGTAAGGCCAAAGCTGGCTTCGCTGAGTAAAACATTTATGGAATGCTGTAAAATAAAAAAATAATAATTTATTCTGTTGTCCAATAAAAATTATATTTTAAACTTTAAAGCAATGCAAGGTGTTATCTATGATAACAACCTAGTGGGCTTGCCCGTTACCATAATTTAAGTGCTCATTGGTATATGGTCTTACTTAAAAGATAATTTCTAAAATATACAATAAAAACATAGAAAAAATGGTATTCAAAAGGGAATTAGTACCGCCTATTTACGCTTCCTAAACCGCTGGAGCTTGGAATTTGAAATTTGTCATTGAGGTTCCTTCTAAATCGTATACATCTAATCACGATTTTAGGAAATTGTTAGTATGTCGCACAAAAAGATAAAAAGTCTTCCCCTTATCGTCCTGTTTTAAACCCCTTCGGCTAAAAGTCTGAAATATCAAGTGTATTAGCCAATAATCTATGGGCTAAAGCACTTAAAATATACCTTTAGGAATTTCAAATTAAACTTGATAAAAATGTGGCACAAAAACAAATGTTCGCTTAATCACTCAGCCCAAACCGTTTGATTTTGAAATTCCTCCTCTGGCGTAGACATCCACAAATATGCGATAATTGGAAATGTTTACGTAATGGAGCAAACAGTGAAAACGTTTCCTCTTGATTTACTGCCCAAACCCTTTTGTCTAGAAATCTAAATTTTATAATATGTATTCCCTGAGGTATAGGCTAATTTACCGGAGAGAATTTCCAATAATGGCGTGGTAAAAATTTTAAAAAATATTGAACTTGAAATTTGGATTAAATTAAACATCCACTAAGTAGGGATTTTTGTAAACTTTTTAGGGACGGAACGGACAAAAAGGAAGAAGTTTCCTTCTGTTAAAAAAACTTTTTTTACTCACCAAAAATTGGGATTAATCACAAAGCTTAAACCGCTAGAGTAAGGAACTTTAAATAATAATAATCCAACCAAAAACTGTGTTTTGAGCCAATAATAAGCCAAAAACATCTATCTATAATGAGACAAAAACATCTATTAGGATAAACCTCACCGCCAAGCAAATGGTTAACAGGTCTACCGTCATAGAATTGCAGTATTCCAAACGCAGATTTGGCGAATTTTCCCTTATATTCGAAGGTATTTAAACGATGGAAGATTCCCAGACACATTAGTCAAAACAACGACTAAGGCATCCAACATAAAAGCAGAATCAATAGGCGAACCAACTTTCACCGAACAAAGTTTTTTCGACGTAGTCGAAATTGACTACACACCTGGAACGCCAACCTTCGTAGAAAGCGTCGGAAGTTTCAACCGATTAACCAAACGTTCCGAAATAAAAGAACTTTCGGCGTCGGGATCAATTAATGCACGCGCTCGGTACGTAATACCCTGGTGAACAATATCAACCATAGCAGTCCCTAAAAACACATTCCTCTTGAGAGCTGTATGAAATACTTGTATGTTCTGAGGAAATGTCGGATTGCTACCAGTAGAAGTGGACTGTATATTAGAATCAATTTGTGTGGGGTTGGGAAGACGAGGAACTGTACCCGAACCGCCAGCTGTACCAAAAGAAGTATTTCCCCTATTCAAAACCTCATTAGAAGGCGAATCTCGATGTAATAAAGTATGGTGACGTTTATTACATTTTGAGCAATTGTGAGTGCTATTACAATTCATTGCCTCATGTCCTTTTGCATGACAATTGACACAGCAGTGGAATTTTTTCACTGTAGCATATCTATCAGCCACTAATAAATTTTGAAAACGACGACAAGATCTAAGAAAATGAGCCTGATTTTTACACGAAATACAAGAAAAATTCACAGAAGTGGTAGTATTTGTGAAGTGAACCTTAACTTTCTATTCGGTAGGTTTTTTGGAAAAATCTGAATTCCGAAGATGACGTGCACATCCTAAAGTATCGATCATTTCCGTCAAAAATCGATCCAAATCCGCTGATTGTCTGTTCCCATAAATTAATAGTAGCCGCAGGTAATCGCCGAATACAAATGAAAACAATCATATGAGAAGTTCTGTAGTAGATTCAATATCTAAACCAGACAGAGACGAAAGACAACCGTTAATCCCACGCTGTAGTGATTTTAAACCATCACTCGTTTCCTTATCAATAGAAGGAAGATAAAAAAGTTTACAAAGCTCATCATGAACCAACATGCGCAAATTCTCATATTTATCCCCTAGTCGTTTCCAAGCGTCATCAAATCCCTTATTAGTATACGGGGCTTTCGAAACAATTTCTCTCGCATCACCACTTGTTTTCTCAATCAAGTAGCTTAATCGTAAAACGGGACATAGTCGAAACGGTTATGATGAAAATCATCAACCGTTGTCCTATCTAAATCATCAGCAGGCTCCTTTGGCTTTGGTTTCGAGTGCTCATGCAATTTTTCCCTATTTAATGTGAGACAACCAACATAAGCACGATAAGTGGCACGATATTTAGCCTCAACCGCGTCCAAATCCTTGGGTTTGGATTTTTCCGCGTTTTCCAAATCGGTGATACAATCTTCATAGGTGACCTTTACTTTTTCCCACATACTTCGTAATTCCTCACTTTCAATCTCCAGTTTAAAAACATTAAATGTATCATCCTTAAGAGAATTAAAACTATTCTCAAATTTAATGAGAGCATCAGAAGCTCTAATAAAAATATCAAAAAAAAATAAAACCCACGAAAATTTTCAAAAACCACAAAAAATTTTAAAAGAAGCAAAAAACATTTAAAATTGTTTTTTAACTTTACCAAATAATTGCATAAAATTGCAAAACAAATAATATGAAAATAATTTTTAATTAAATTAACACACCTGATATGTGGCGACCTAGACGGATGGCGGACAGTAGGGTACTAAATCCAATTGAACAAAAACCCAATAACTATACAATATGTATGTATGTTACTATTTAAAAACACTGTAACTACCGCTTGTATGCAAAAAAATACAATGTTTGTTCGGAATATGACACAAAGAAGAATAGAAAAAAAACACTGATATGTATGCACGTATGTATATCAAGTAAAACAATTATGATCACTAAATTATCACTTTTTACAAACAACCCGACGGAATTTTGAAATTAATTGATAATTTCAATATTTACTAATTTTCTTGATACTTTTTAAACCGAAAAAAATAATTTTAAGACGATTAAAATTAAATTACCGAAATGTTTGTAATAAAAAAAATTTTGTTGAGTTAGTCTCTTTACAGGAAGAAGAAGAAGAAAACATTTTTATTGAAAAATTTCAACTGGTTAAGAGGTGAGATTACGATGCATAGCTTTGATGCTAAGACTGTGAGTTCAAATCACAGTACGACACCAAAAAATAAAAAGTTTTTCATATAGAGCAAAATTAACAATATAAAATACTTTGTTCAATTGACACATAAATTAACCACTGACGAGTCCCAGGAGGGGGACGAAACTGTGGCAGTCTGGTGTATCCCTTGTGTCCGTAAAATTTTTCAATAAAAATGTTTTCTTCTTCTTCTTCCTGTAAAGAGACTAACTCAAGAAATATTCTACAGTAATTAATATAAAAAATTAATTACGATTGTCATTATCTGACGGTTGCAAAACACTTTCTAACATAAAATTTGAATAAACTTGCTTAACGGCGACTCAATCTCTAACCTACACTTGATATCCAACTATTGTATGTGAATAAAGCGCATCATAAAACGTGATAATTACTTGTGAAAAAGAGATAGGATTAAGAAGAAAAAGCATTCTAGTTGAGAAATGAATTGTGCATTGGTATTAGCTAATTCTGTCTCTTCTGATCAAAACAATACTTGTGTGTACGTAGTGTGACCAAACTCCAATTTAGTCGCAGTCAACGCTGTGTCGACCGTGGCTCAACTGGTTAAGAGGTGAGATTACGATGCATAGCTTTGATGCTAAGACTGTGAGTTCAAATCACAGTACGACACCAAAAAATAAAAAGTTTTTCATATAGAGCAAAATTAACAATATAAAATACTTTGTTCAATTGACACATAAATTAACCACTGACGAGTCCCAGGAGGGGACGAAACTGCGGCAGTCTGGTGTATCCCTTGTGTCCGTAAAATTTTTCAATAAAAATGTTTTCTTCTTCTTCTTCCTGTAAAGAGACTAACTCAAGAAATATTCTACAGTAATTAATATAAAAAATTAATTACGATTGTCATTATCTGACGGTTGCAAAACACTTTCTAACATAAAATTTGAATAAACTTGCTTAACGGCGACTCAATCTCTAACCTACACTTGATATCCAACTATTGTATGTGAATAAAGCGCATCATAAAACGTGATAATTACTTGTGAAAAGAGATAGGATTAAGAAGAAAAAGCATTCTAGTTGAGAAATGAATTGTGCATTGGTATTAGCTAATTCTGTCTCTTCTGATCAAAACAATACTTGTGTGTACGTAGTGTGACCAAACTCCAATTTAGTCGCAGTCAACGCTGTGTCGACCGTGGCTCAACTGGTTAAGAGGTGAGATTACGATGCATAGCTTTGATGCTAAGACTGTGAGTTCAAATCACAGTACGACACCAAAAAATAAAAAGTTTTTCATATAGAGCAAAATTAACAATATAAAATACTTTGTTCAATTGACACATAAATTAACCACTGACGAGTCCCAGGAGGGGGACGAAACTGCGGCAGTCTGGTGTATCCCTTGTGTCCGTAAAAAAAATTTTTCAATAAAAATGTTTTCTTCTTCTTCTTCCTGTAAAGAGACTAACTCAAGAAATATTCTACAGTAATTAATATAAAAAATTAATTACGATTGTCATTATCTGACGGTTGCAAAACACTTTCTAACAAAAAATTTTATTTGTCCGTCCGTGTAAACAAACGCACCGTTGAGAAAAAAAAGTAATTAAGGAAATTAATAACAAACGAAACGTCAAATAAATGTAATGTATAAATATTACTCGCGAAGGGTTGTAACACGATCAATTCACAATAGAATTAAAAAAAATGGTATTAATATTTTAATACTTTTTTTATGCAAATTAAAAGAATATTTTTTCTTTGCAAATTTAATTAAAATATTTTTTTAATTATCAATTTATTTTCAATAATTTTTTCTCACTAGCACTTTTATTTAAAAAAAAAAAAATATAAAACAGTACGCACCTTTATTCGAAGAATAAAAAATATAAAAAAATTTAACAAAGGCTGCTGTTGTTGTGTACCACAAAAAAAAAGATGGAGGCTCTGGAAATATAAAAAATTATTTCCACTTTTGTCCTTTTTTTCTCGGAATCCGGTTCGAAGGACCAAATGTTTGAAGTAAATATTTTATATTTAGAGAAAAGGTCTCTGTTTATTTAGAATAAATTTAATTACCTTAACAAGGGTTTTTTGCACGTAATGGCTTTCGTAGTTAAACAATAACTAACTCTTTTTAGAAAAAAGAGTATAGAGAAAAGGAGACCAACAATGCCTAAAGGTACCGTTTACGGGTTACTCGTTAAAATCGGTGTAAATACTTCCAAAAAGTTGTAAAAGTGGGGAGTAAAAACAAGGTTTTAAGGAATAATTAACCCTACCATGGGTAAGGGGTACCAAAGGGGTACATTAAATAAAATTAAGCAAAATAAAGGTTTACGTTTAAACAAGTATTTTCCTTCAATAATCTCTTTTTTAATATTCTTTTCCTCAAAAGCTTTAATTGTTTAAAGTATAAGAGTGCTTTACTTTTAACTATCTCTTTTTATTTTGAATTGGTAATTAAGAGCTTAGAAATTACACTTACACTCTTTTTCTTTAAGGCACTCTTAACTTTCACACAATTATTTTTGAAACACCAACACTATCTCAAGTTTGTTTTCCCTTTCATTGAACTGGAAAAAATAAAAGGAAAAGATTACGCCGCACAGTGGTCAATTTCGCGAGATAGCGGTCAAAACTCTATAACTTTTGACCGGATTGGTATTTTTTTACGCAATTTGTTTTGTTCAATAGGAGGGACTTTAAGCTTCAATTTGCGTGTTCAAACGTAAAAATCGACTGATAGGAACGTAAGTAATGTGGAGTTAAAAATGCATTTTAATTTTTTGTTGAGTTTCCATGTAAAAGTTGAATATTTTGACATTTTAAATAGGTATTTTTTTATAATTTCTTATTTTCTTCAATCGTATTTTACAACCAATACTTATTTATTATTCCTAAACTTAATTTTGGTTAGAAAATGCCAACATTTGGCCCCTGACATTTATTTAGTCTCAATATTCACAGGGGCCAAAGGTTGGTTTTTTTGGAAGAAAGCTTCTTCCAAATAGCTTTGATTTTCATTTTGCAGTAGTTGTTTAGCTTCTTCATCTAACTCTAATAAGGTTGATTTCCATTTTTGTCGAATACTGGACATATATGGGTCTGATGTGCACAACAAAATATTAATAAGATCTTCATTAGTACAATATCTGGAAATTTTTCTTGTATTGTGCTCGCGAAAGAATCTGTAGTCTTTGTTCCTTTTTTCTTGCGCTTCTTCTGAGAGATCTCCAATTGGAAGCATATTGTGCTGAATTATTTGTTCCCCATGGAACAACATTTTGTAAACTGTGGTTGGCATATGTCTCCAAGAATATTTTTGGTTATAAAGGGTTGCTGTCTCATTAGCATACTGACCAAATTTTTTTGCATCTATCTTTTTGCTACATGCTATAACTTCTAATATGATTTGGAATCGTCGTATTAAATCATAATCTACTCCAGTTATAGAAGCTGCAGTTTCTGGATCGGAAAAAAATCTCCTTGCTGTGTTTCCATCATTAGAATTTCCTTCTCCTTGCTTTGGCTGGTCAATTATAAGGCCTATCTCACGGTATTTTTCTTGAATATCTTTTTTTTTTCTTTCTTTTTTCCAAATTTTCTTTGTTGTTTCTCTCCTAACGGGCCAAATTCCAAATCGTATCCCAATTTAAGAATATGCTCCATAAAACGAATTCTAGCATGAAGAGGTGACATTCCAAATTCATATGCTTCATTAAAACTATCGTCTTGTGTTGGTGGTTGGCTCAATTGACTTGATGTTTTTTGGCATATGGTGCAGCTTGACGAAGACTTTGTTTCGGTTAAAGCTTGTGCAACTTTTCCATCGATCATTGTAAGTGACATTTTAAAGTTAACTTCGATGCATTGGTCATTAAATTCAAATATCACTGGTTGAAGTTCTTTAATTTCATCTCTTATTTTGTCAACTTCTTATTGGTCTACAAAATTTTGTTGACGAGGGAATTTCATTCTTCCATACATCTATCTCTGCAGCTCTACTAGTTGACGGCTCTGAACCAATATAAGTTTTTGTTAAACGTAATGGAACGAAAGAAATCATGAATAAATTGGCATCTGATGAATTTTCCGCATTACATTGTTTGTATTGTTTCTGGCCAGAGGACCCATCACATCCCCATTTAGAAATTAAAGTCATGCTGCAATTTTTAAACTTCTTTAAATAGTCAGCATTAAATGTCTTTAATAATCGTTCTGCAGTGTGTTCAAGAAGATCCTGCAATTTTATTTCTGCTGAACTTGAAGTTACACTAATAGCAGTTGGTGAAGGTAAGCAATCTTTTTTGGCAGAAACTATATCTCGATATGATGGAAAAATTCCACAATTTTTTTCATTGGTTCGCTTCCGCAATTCTGTATATTGGTTTTTAGTCATTTTCAAATCCAAAAATAGTGCAAATGCTTCTTCTGGAGTAAATTTATTTTCTTCAGTTGGTGTCGGCATACTTTCTAAAATCCTTTTTGTGCGTCTGGGGCTTGCTTCCACTATTTTTTCAATGATGGCAATTTTACTCTTTTTAGTTTTCGATGGTTGAATTTGATGCAGAAATGAATCCTTTATGATGCTACAAGAAACTTCTTCATTGAAATGTTTAAGCTTGCGTCTTCGTGATCTTTCACTACAATTATCAATTGGCTTTGCTGGTCGACCTTTTCCAGTTTCCGTGGTAGTTACTGATGGCTTTTTAAAAATAAGTTTATTTCTTAGCCATTCTTGGTTGCGTGAGTAAAACAATTTCTTGTTTCTGGAACATTGATTGTACCGTTTTCTTAAAGTATTTAAAAAGTTTTTTATTTTTAAGTTATGAATTTTAATTTCTTGTTTGTCGCATATTTTGAAGAATGGATTATTCATTATATGTAAAATAATGTCGTTTTCATCTTTCCGTTCAAAATATATATCAGATAGAACACTATAACTGAATTTAGCCATTGTTTAAACAATAATGAAGAAAAAAAATGAATGCATGGATTAATATACTATTGCTCGAAGTTTCAACATGATCTTTTTTACCTCTTTGAAACATAATATAACAGGTACTTGGTTTTACCAGTTATTTCCATTGGTTTTAAATTTATTTGCAATTTTCAGGTATTTAAGTTGTGTAATATTAGATGGCAATAAAATCTTTTTTACCTTTTCCAAATGAATTGCTAGATACCACATAATTTGAGAGTTAACAGGTACTGGTAATAATATAACAGGTACTTGGTTTTACCAGTTATTTCCATTGGTTTTAAATTTATTTGCAATTTTCAGGTATTTAAGTTATGTAATATTAGATGGCAATAAAATCATTTTTTACCTTTTCCAAATGAATTGCCAGATACCACATAATTTGAGAGTTCTATTGTCATTTTTGTCAAAATTTTGATACACCCTTCTATGTGGACTAGGTCCAAATATGGGCCAACTTCTCCTAATTTCAACAGAATTATTTTTTGGGTCAATAAGAACTCTTGTACAAAATTTCATCAAAATATATGCATAATAGCCACTTCACATACAAATAACTTCTCAAAAAATATGACGTGCATTTGTACCGAATATCTTACATTGGGTCAGAAAAATTGCTGTAGCTCAAAAAGTGCAGTCCCGATGTGTGGACATGTATATATAGAAATGTAGGGTAGAGTTAGGACTACAAAATAGTAAATTTGTGTTTTGACTCGGCTTGACTCACAGGAGTTGGGCTCTATGAAGTAGGAAATTTCCGAGAAATTTGACCTTTTTTACCTTCTACTGACCTTCTGAAAACAGTAGAGCTTTAATTTTTTTTACCAGTAATAGGAAATAAGTTAAGTTACTACACAAAATTTATTTCGTCCAAAAATCTTGAAAAACAAAAAAGTTATGATCATTTAAACTTTAAAAATTAACTAAAAATATCATAAATTTACTAAATTCTGAAAAAGCCCATTTTGGACCACCCTGTTCTCAGTGAAATAGTTGAAATAGAGTTCAAATTTTTTGGCTCCCGAGGTTTACTACTGTCTACTTCCATATGAGTCTAATAACTTTAAAATCGGAGAACAAAAACCAAAAGGAGTTTTGACCGCTATCTCAAAATATTGACCACAGTGCACCGTTTAGTTTTACCCAACAGACATTGACATATAATTTCTATTGTTTTGTAGAAAATTTTATGATATTTATCATAGGGTTATAGAATACCATCTCACATAATCCCGCAGTTGAACATATTTTTGGGAAGGAAACTCTAATCTGAGAAAAACTCTAAATCTAGTCCCAAAGTTGTCAATTTGGGACATCATTCATGACCACATTTGTATTTATCGATCTTAATTTTGTTTCCATTGTGCATACTGGGTATTCGATCAAACGAATACACATTCATATACATTAGGGCGGGTCGATTTGTAGGGAGTGAAAAAATTCACCAATTTCCCTATGATTTTCGTATTCTATGGGTTATTCCATGAAAATTTGCCGAAGGAACCATTGGACCAATGTTGGAGATTTTTTTTTGTAAATTGATCAAAATGAGCTCACCTTTCCAACGCGCCTACTGATTAAACCCGATCGATAGTTTTTGAGTTATGGATGAGAACGTGTAGGTAATATTTCATACGAACGTCAAATTGGGAAAAAATCTACCAACAAAAAGTAGGGGACTCGATTTTAACGATAGAGGTATGGTTCCTTCGGCAAATTTTCATGGAATAACCCATAGAATACGGAAATCATAGGGAAATTGTCGAAAAATAAATCGACCCGCCCTAATATACATATAAGCGTGAACATTTGTACACTCAAAAGGAAATGTTAGTGGTAATGTACTAATTTTTTTCCTGGTTCAAGATATTTTTTTTTGGTGAAAATTTTCGTTTTATACTCACAGATAATAACATTTTGTACACCAAGATGAAAATGTTAGTGGGTTTGTGGTAATTTTTTAAGAAGACATTTGCCTTCTATAATTACAGACACAAAACCTTTTATTACTTTTCCGTGGCTGATTTTGATATTTTAATAATTTTTAGAGCGAATTATTAAAATTAGCGAGAAGATTTTACCAATATTATTTTCTGCTGTGGGGTCTTTGTTTGAGTGAACATAATTATTATATTAACATGAATAAATACCAGGCCTAAGTTCTTAAGCCATTCCCGGTATTTTCTAATTCTGCGGTAAAATTCTGCCTAGAATTTTAACTGTGGTTTTCTTGTGTTTTGTAAAGTTTTTTTTTATAAAATTTTCATGCTAAAAATATAGTTAGTATTCAGCAAAAAGTATATTGCTGAGAGTGATATTGTGACTTGATGTCCTGAAAAAATATTATTGTTGTCCAGAAGGTATATTATTATATTATTTTGCTGTAAATCTAAAGATTTGTCGGAGATATTTACAGATTTTTTCCTTTGAGTGCACTTTAATCAATGCGTTCATATTAGAGTTAGATTCTAATAGGAATTTATCTGCTTTTCATTGATTTCATTTTTCTATCGCGTTGTTGTGCAATATCCGATTTATCGGGTAAGTGAAAATTTCCTGTCCGAAATTTATTCTTTCTAAATTAATCGTGTGTTGAATTCCTCTTACGAATTGTAAAATTCAGAAGACTAATATAATTTTGATTATCCTTTTTTTACGCACGTAAAACTTTGGGGGTAAACCTATTTTTTTCCCTTCGCAGCTGTTTTTGGTAAATTTTTTTTGCTTTCAGTCTAGTCTCTGAAAGCAAATAACGGAATTTTCCTTCCAAATCTGAGCGAAGAGACAGATTTCCAACAAAAAGTATTCTAAATATTCAATTTTTTCCCAATTTTTTTCCAGGTTCATTGAACTCTTGTGTTACAGATACTTTCTTTTAAAAAAAGTATCTGCACTATTATTGAAAAAACAGCTGATTCTATCAACGTAATTAATTTATTCAGGGGAAAATACGAATATTAAAATATTGTAATTGCTTAATTTTTTTTTGTTGAAAATTGCATACATAATATATTCGACATTTTTTTATTGTTATGAGTGCACAGGGAAAAATCGGGATAATTTAAAAGTCTTTTTCGGTTCTAACAGTGCTATTTTAATTGATTAATATAAAATATCCATCGAAATATAAACTTTTTCAAGTTTTTTTTGTGTTCCTACACTCGGATAAAATAATCAGTAGAAGATTTTGTAGTAAAATTAACAGTTTCACAATTTATTAAAATTTTTATTGATTTTGGTGCTTTTATTGGGAGAATAGTAAATTTTTTTTAGGAATCTAGTTTATGAATATTTCCAGAATTTTTTTTTAAGATTTTGAACAGAAAATTTTTTTTAAATTGGAAATATTAATGCTAATGGACTACAAATTCCAATGATATTTTGAGTTAATTTTAACTGGTTTGATATAAAATACGGATAATTTGCAATTGGGAAAATCCATTTACTTGGAATTGGCTAAACGGTTTGTTGTCTTTAGATTAGTTTTTTTTTTCTATAAAGTTAAACTTTATTTATTTTTTTTGGAACTGCTGCAAACTTTTATTTTAGTATATCACAGGACCCTTCCAACTTCTCTGCACTAACTCCGGGACATTTTCTCATTGGTTCACCGATATTAGCCCCTGTAGATCCACAGATAAACGAGTCTCTTATGTCTGTCAGAAATCGTTGGCAAAGACTTAAGTTGGTACATCAAAATTTCTGTTCTAGATGAAAAACCGAGTACCTTAAGGAACTTCAAAAGCGGACAAAATGGCAAAAGCCAGAAGAGAACCTTAAAGAGGACTCACTTGTCGTTATTAAAGATGAAAACCTTCCTCCGAACTCTTGGCGTCTTGGCAGAATAGAGAAAGTTCATGTAGGGCCTGATAATCGTGTTAGAGTCGCCGATATTCTCACCCAAAGGGGAACTATTAAACGAGCCATTACTAAATTGGTAGTTTTATCAGCCGAAACTTAAATATTTTGCACTTTCTTTCAGATCATAATGCCTAAAAAATTATCCAGAGGACAAGATAGTCAACCACCACGTCGTCGCAAAAGCCCATCCAATCTTCCACGTAAATACAACTCATTTTCGTGTCGTATTTGTAAACGGCCTCATCCTCTTAGAACGTGTAGGAAATTCTTGGCAATGTACATTACTGAACGTATCCGTGCTGTCAGCACTCACAAGTATTGTTCAAATTGTCTCGCTCATGACCATTCCCAGGGCGTTTGTTTCACTAAACATGGCTGCAAAAACTGCAAGAAATTCCACCACACCCTTCTGCACATCAATCCGAGGTTACTTAAAACCTCTACGAATTCTTCGAAACGTTCCCGTTCTAAGTCTCTGCCGTCGACATCCAAAAATGCACCTCCTAGGAATCCTTCGCCTTCCGCACCTTCTAGATCGAAGTCCTCTCTCACGGCCCTCTTGCGGCAAAATACTATAATTCTGCTTCCAACCGTTCTCGTTAAAATAGAGACAACGAATTCGCATGCACGTTGTCTGCTTGATTCTGGTTCTGTTACTAGCCGAATATCTAAGAGACTAGTCCAAAAACTTGATCTGGTGACTCTGACCTTGCAGGACGTAACCATTGACATTGAAGTCAAGGTTCGAATCAAGCTCCTAAATTGAGGGAGCCTTTAGGGTTGACAACCGTCTTACTACCCAAACTCCTGCTCAGTCGTTGCCAGAGTCGTTTAAGAAAAACTTTCGAGATCTCTTTCTGGCTGACGCAAAGTCTTATGAGACCGCCGGTATTGATGTAGTCATAGGTGTCGACCTTTATTCCAAGATTCTCTGTGAAGGGGTAATTTCAAAGACTGGTTTGCCAACTACTCAGAGCACTATCTTTGGTTGGACTATCTATGGACCTTGTTCCACTTAAAGAAATAAATATATATTTCTTACTATTTGCACGCACTACCAAACTTATATAAAGCAAAATCAAACATCTATTTATTTCCTCACAATTTTGTATTATTAAAATTTAACATGCAATTTTAAGCCAGAATTTTAATTTTATTCCTATTTCAATAAGAGCAAAATGAATTAAAAATCCATGAATTACTAATAAAATTGTTCCTTTTCATTATATAATCTAAGTTCTACCATAAAATTCGTATCTATGACATTTCAATTCGGCTTTATTGCACATATACTGCAAGGCGGGCGGTAATGTTAATTCCAAAAGTCCCTGTCGTCTTTGCCATTAATTGCAAGCAAAATTATCCCATTAAATCCTAAACTCGTGATGTACAAATGCTGAATGTTGTGAGACATAGAAAGTTATCGAAATAACTTTCTATTTTTCCTCCCGCATTAAGGCCTAAAAGAAATGTCAAATCATTTGAAATGTCATAGATACTTATTTCCGTAAAATAAGTCGTATGACCAGCCCTTGTTAATTTAGCTGTCGTACTGGTAAGATCTAATTCAAACAATTGTCCAATAAATCAAATATTCCAATTTCTAATTTCTTTGTTTGTCTTTTATTTCCATATTTGGTTCTATCTGGATATTTAAATTTGAGAGACAAAATCAAAATTTTGTCTATCGGCTCAGACGTTTTAATTCTCCAGGTTCTCCTCTACATTCCATCACAGTATATTCCACAAGATCAATTACTTAAAGTTCTTTTCCTTTTTGACAGAAAGATGCATTTAGATTTTGAAGGATTTATGCTTAAACCATTGGCAACAGCCCAGTTGCGTATATTGGCTAAATCACAATTAATATTTTCTACGCATAGATTTATTTCATTAATAGAAGTACTGTTGTCGATTATGACGTCGTCAGCATACATTTGCACCTTGCTGTGTCTCATTACATTATAGATTACTTTTACAGAGAAAAACTTTCCTCAGCGAAGCCGAGAGTGGCACATACCGAAGCCGAGAGTGGCAACCCCTAAGCCGGGCCGAAGGCCGCCTACGCAGGAAAATTTTGCTGAGCAAAGCCACTTATTTATAGATTACTTTACCCTCACCTCACTCGCTCCCGCGATTGTACCATAACTTTTCAACACTTCGCAATGACAACTTATTATTTTGTCACTATGTAACTAAAAAAAAATAAACAACATGGCTTTATTTCCCATTTGGTTGCAAAACGACCATGGCCTTATTTCCCAATGAGTTGGAAAAGACGCCATATGGCATTATTTCCCATTTTTTTGAGAAATAAGACCATATGGCCTTACTGCCCATGGCTTTATCGCACTGCGCCCTTTTGTTTAGAAAAATTTATTTTTTTTTGTACTTTTTTTGGAAAAAGTACTTTTTTGACATTAGTACTTTTTCAGAAAAATTAGTTTTTTTTGTACTTTTTTCCAATACTTTTTGGTACTTTTTTAAATTTGGTAGTTTTTTAGAAAAATAAAATTTTTTTGTAAGTTTTTTGAGAAATGTACATTTTTTGGTACCTCTTTTTTTGGAAAAATTAATTTTTTTGGAAAAGCTACATTTTGAAATTTATACTTTTGTAAAAAAAATTTGAAAAGTAAAGTTTTTTTTTGATAAGGTACTTTTTCGGTGTTTTTTTGGAAAATGTACTTTTTTTTGGAAGATACAGAAAGTACTTTTTAAAATGGCTACATTTTTAGAAAAATTTAAATTTTTGGTACTTTTTGTGTGGAAAAAAGAAAATTTTTTTTGGAAAAGTTAATTTTTTTTGTACTTTTTTTGGACAAGTACTTTTGTGGAAAAAATACTTTTTTTTTTGGATAAAATATTTTTTTAGATAAAATACTTTTTTGACAGTACTTTTTTTAGAAAAACTAATTTTTTTGTGCTTTTTTCAATACTTTTTGGTACTTTTTCAAATTTGGTACTTTTTTAGAAAAATTAAATTTTTTGTAATTTTTTTGAAAAATGTACATATTTTGGTACCTCTTTTTTTGGAAAAGCTACTTTGAAATTGGTACTTTTGTAGAAAAATAAAATTTTCTTGGTACATTTTTTTTGGTAAAAAGGTAAATTTTTTGGTAGTTTTTTTTTTTTTTTTCTTTAAATGGATCTTTTTCGTTACTTCTTTTTGGAAAATGTACTTTTTGTTGGAAAAGATTCTAATTTTTTGGAAAAACGTACTTATTTAGGGAAAAAGTACTATTTTGAAATTGGTACTTTTTTAGAAAAAGAAAATGTTTTGGTACTTTTTTACAATAGTTGTTGGTACGTGTTTCTAAAATGGGTACATTTTTTGGTACTTTGTTTTGGAATAGGTTCTTTTTTCGGTAATTATTTTATTTAAAAACTTCTGTACTTTTTTTTGGAAAGAGACATTTTCGAAATTGGTACTTTTTTAGAAAATTTAATTTTTTGGTACTTTTTGCCAAACAGTTTTGGTACATTTTTTTTTGGTAAAATGGAAAATTGCTTGGTACTTTTTCTCTAGGAAAATGTACGTTTTTTGTACTTTTTTCTGTAAAGGGTAAATTTTTTTTATTACGTTTTTTTGGAAAAGGGACTTTTTTCGGTAATTATTTTTTTTTGAAAATTTCGGTACTTTTTTTTTGGAAAGGAAAATTTTTGAAATCGGTACTTTTTTTTAGAAAATTCATGACCTGTTCCACGATCTCGAACGCAAACCTAGGCGAAAGCAAGCTAGTCACTCGAATTCGAATCAATATCGGTTTCTCGGTTTCTCTATTACGTGTGTTAATTTTTGTGTTTTACGTATTTACAAATCATAGTGATGCCACACCGGATATTTTAAACTTCTGTTACAATTTCCTTTAAAAGTGCCAAAAATACTACTAAATTGTTTGAAGATAAATACAACATTACTTAACATTGATCAGCTGTATATGACAATTGAATTAATGTAAATAAAACAAGAAAAAAAAAAAAATCAAGTGTTATTATTGGCAATAGTGTTATTGTGGCAATATATATAAATAAATATGGATTTGACGGTCGCTGTACATTTTTTGGAGACTACTGAGCAGCAGGATGGTAATGTACAACTATGTCGTAGGCAATTGCGAGACATGTACAATGTCATCGAGCTGCCCACAACCCAGTAAGTACGAATTTTTATGATTATGTTAAAAGAACTAACAGTGTATTTTTTATGATAGATTTATTGCTTCTTTCAGAAGCACCCATATACGAGCAGATATAAAGCTCTCAACTTTTTTGCGTTTCGTGGCCACTAGAAGCTAGCAGCATGATGTGGGAAATGAAGTCCTTTCCTCCACATGTAAATCCTTAGTCTGCAGAATTATTGCGATGAACATTTAAACAAGGAAGCCTTTTTCGAGTCTAGGGGGTTTCCTGGCACTATTGGTTGCGTTGATGGAACTCACATCCGTATAAAATCTCCAGGGGACGATGTGAAACACATATACTACAACAGAAAAGGGTATTACAGTATAAATGCAATGGTGTAGGGGGTGAGACTCTTGTTTTATATATATATTAAATAAAAGGGTCAAAGCCAGACGCAGTCGTCCAAGCTGTCCACAAAAATTTAATATATATATTTATTTTTATTATTTTTACGAGGCAAGAGCAGACTGCCGAAGCGTCAAATTCGCCTACGTTTAATATTTGTTATAAAAATTTTTATTAATTTATAGTTAACTATTATTTTATTTTTTTTTTAAACTTTATTATTTTTGCCATTCCTTTTAAATAAAAACTCCGTCTTGAATTTAATATTAAATTAGATGTTTATTCTTCAAGCTCTAATCAGGGAATGACAATTTTTCATCTGTGATCTCTTGTTATATTCAAATGTAAAGAATGGTACAGTGTTTTAATTGAAAAATGAGCAAAAAGGAGTAATGAGTGATATTACGTTAACTAATAAACAAGAGATCGATATACTAAGATTTAACATAAAAGAAATTAACAAAAGAATAAATCATAAAAACTCAATCACAGTCAGTGCAATAAAAATAAGTACAAATAATACAATAAAATTTGATAATTGAAAAAATGATGATACAATTTTAAATGACAATTAACATAAACAATGATCATTCTTTTGTAAAATAAAAATATAAATTAATAATAATAATGATGTTTAATTGATAACAATCTCTAGGTGATGATAATTAAGATAATTACGCCTGTTACAGCCTCCCCCTCTGCCTCATTGATCGTCTCGATGATGTGGCAGGAATTCAGTTGTATTTCTTGAGTTGTCTTGGTCTCAGAGTTCTGCTGCTAGCATTGTTTATATCGCCTTCATGGGTTGTGTGTGTTGCTGGCGCAGATTGTTGTTCAAATTTTGTAGTATTTGTATCGTTTTGGACTCGAATACTGTAAAATACTTTAAGTTTTAGTTGTAGTAGTGCTATCTGCCGGATTAATATTTACATCCGTAGGATTGTAATTTATTACGTTTGTTTTAGTTGTTGTTGCAGATGCAGTTGCGTTCGTATTATTAGATTTAGGACGATAGGATTGATAGGATAAATCGGTAATTATGTAGAGCCTTTGTATGGTGTTGAATCTGATGCATGGTGAGTTCCTAGTGATACACCAGGATTATCTTAATTTCGCTAAAATTGAAGGAAAATTGTCGGTATATAGGTAAATAGTTTTTAAGGCGATAATCGGATTCAAAAATATTGTATTGAGAATTGATATAACTTTTAATTGTCTTTAATTTAAAAGTAAAAAAAAAATCAAATCCACCGTTTTGGTCCAGAGATATTTTTATTTAAATAAAACTGTTTTTTTTTTTTAAATTAAAAATTTGACAATTTGGCAATATTTCAAAAACTGTTCTACTTTTGTAACTTCATTTTCGGTTTCAGTGCGCGATTCTACATGACTACCTACATGACTGCCTTCATGCTGGCTGCTTGGGCTTCAGCGGCGTCCGCAATTCTCTTGGCTGATATAGCTTGTTCTTCAGCAGCATCAGCCAATCTTTTTGAGGCATGAACCTATAGAGATCACCACCAGTTTCGCGAAGGCTTTTTTGGTTATCAGCAATTTTCTTTTTTGTTCGGCACTTCAAATCTGCCTAGGTCTGTAAATAAAAAGTGTAAATACAGCTCATTCAGGGAAAAATGTAAGCCGAAAACAAAAGTATAAATACACCAATCTTTTTCCACTTAGCAATAGTACGCATTGGGGGGGCCAAGGAGTTCAGTTTTTGGCTCAAATTTTTCCACTCCTCCTCCGAAGAAAATTTATTTGCACCGAACACTGGTGTTCCCTTGGCAAACTCAGGCCTTTCTTCCATAAAGTATACCAGCTTTTTCAGCTGTTCCATTGTGGATTTCTTTAAGCTGAAATTTAAAGTTCTTAATAAACTACGAATATTGGTGTTATTTTATTCTTACCTTTTGTTATCCATTGCTTTTTTTTTACAAATACTTATAAGTTTTTATTATATATTTTTTTGAAAACTTAACTTTTGAATAATATTTTGTTTCTCGAACTCAAAAAAGCAAGTGACTGGTTTTGACATTTACGTTCGCAGCGTTGACAACTCGTTCGAAATAGAGAAACCAAATTTTGTATGAAAACTATTACGTTTTCATTCGACTTGTACTTCAAGTCATCTTTCGCATAGAAATGTAATTAGAGAAACCCAAATCAGTTTTCTTTCGCTTAGAAAGCGAAAGAAAGCATTCTTTCGAAATCGAGAAACAGGCCATCAATTTTTTTTGGCACTTGTTTTTTGCTAAAAATTAAAATTTTTTGGTACTTTTTTTTGTAAAATGAACGTTTTCGGTACTTTTTCTCTTGGAAAATGTACTTTTTTCCAATGCTTTTTGGATTTTTTTTTTTGGAAAAAGGTTTTCCACTTTTTGGTCTTGTCCGTTGGAATATCAAAAAATCTCTTCTTAGTGGAGGTCTAAGTCGGGGGAGGAACATATGTGCCAAATTTCAAGTTCCTAGGTCCAGAGGTCTTGGCTGGGAAAAAATGGACATTATTTTCCGAAAAAGGTGGAGTTTTCCAACTTTTTGGTCTTGTCCGTGGGAATATCATAAAATCGCTTCTTAGTGGAGGTCTAAGTCGGAGGAGGAACATATGTACCAAATTTCAAGTTCCTAGGTCCAGAGGTCTTGGGTGGGCGATGTTGAATCACTCAGCCCTAAGTCACTCAGTCACGCCACTCTTATATAGTTATAGATATGTATATAACGATATACATATGTTACCATATAAGAAATTCAAAGAGTTATATATTCTTCTATTAAATTTTTAATACGAATTTTACAAAGTTCTGCAATTTCTCATAATTTGATACCGAACACACATAAATATTTTCTTAGATGTATCGCAAACAATTATTAAAGGAATCAGAAGAACGAATTTCACAATTTTTAAATTGTTTTAAATTTTAAAGACTTGTGTGCAAAAAAAAGTGAATAACAAACAAGGTTTAAATAATTTTCCAAGTCAAATTTTTGAGAACTTTATTTACAATTTTAATTTCTCTCTTTACTAATATACCGGTCTATACGGCAATTAGAAATATTATGAGTAAATTTGATAGAATCAGTGAATTTTCAAAATTTCGCGGCTCCAAGTTCCTTCAAATCTTTCAATTGTGCCTGGCGGACAATAACTATTTTATATATAACGATAATATTTATCATCAAGTTTTTTGAATACAAATTGGCAAAAGCCTTTCTCCCACCACAGCAGATATTGTTCTTGACAGCCTACTTGACGATGCAATTACAGAATTGAAAAGCAAAAATATACATATCAAATACATTGTTAAATATGAAGACGATATTTTGGCTGTAATTATTACTGACGACAAAGATGAAATTTGAACAGCCTTTAACAAATATCATGGGAAAATTGGGAAATTGTTTACCTAGATATTAAACTTCGTAGGATAAATCACATCACATTTGACTGGTATACCAAAAAATCATCATCAGGCAGAATCAAGAATTATAACGCCACACAAAAAATAAATCAAATATTAAATACAGCAAAAAAATTTATATACACTGTCTTAAATGTCAGCGATAGGCAATACCATTGCAAAAATATACAAAAGATTACCAGAATATTAAAAGTTAACAGTTTTCCAAAAAAATTAATTGATACACTAATACAGGAGACACAACAACGTATAAAATATAACCCCAGCACCCAAAATCATAGCACAAAAGAAAAACATTTTTGCAGTGTAGCATTTATTCCTGGTTTGACAGATAACAAAAACATACGAACAACAATACAATCGGATAAAATAAATTTTGCATACGAACAACAATACAATCGGATAAAATAAATTTTGCATACAAAACAAATACAACACTAAACACAATATTTAGCGCCAATACAGAAAAATCAACGAAGCAACGTTGTTTACGAAGTAAAATGCAAAGGTAGTAAAGATCAAAACTGGGAGTAAATTTATATACGCACAACAAAAAGAACATTATAAAAGAGAATAGAAGAGCATCAAATGGACAACAACAACGAAACGTCAGGGAACATGTAATAAACTGTTGTTTTATTTACATTGATAACTTTAGACCTTATTAGCTCAAAAATTAAAGAATAAAAAATTCTACAAAATAAGAAAAGTATTGGTAAAATAATTAATCAAATAATTAAACTAATTGATTCCATAAACAAATATAATAAATAAAACAAAAATGTGAAACATAAAATCTTCTTCTTTTACAGTTATAATAGTTTTTTGTTTTTATATACATCGAGATTATTTTTATGTTATTTTCAATTTATAACGAGCTTTCAACCTCCGTATATTTACAAAAATAAAGCAAATCAAACATATTAGCTAGGTTGATACTAGTATTTCGATCTGGCTAAAGATCTCATCAGAACCCGAAGTTTTAGAAAAGCTAGAGCCTATATAATAGGCAGAACTTTAACAAAAAACCTATTAATAATCAATGTTGCTCCATTCTTGTCTTCTTAGTAATCAACCACGTGGTTAGGTCTTTTCCTAACAAGCATCATGTTCTTCATGTTCCCTAAAGTAGGTGTTTTGATGAAACTATTTAAATATTGAATCCGAATCGAATCGAATGAAATAAATACACAACTTTTAAGAGCAAACTTCATTTAATTAATTATAAATTCATTGAATAACAATATTTTATGTAAGAAAAATCAATATTAGTTAGCTTTAAAAATTTTGTATTGTCGCGTGGTTGGTTTGACTCAGATTGAATTTTGGCAAACATTCTTTGATTTGCTTTAGCCTTTTACCTTCAAACGACATTACGATTTACTGTTATTAAGCAATACACATTACTTATAACTTATCCAAAAAAAACTACACACAGAAATGTTATGAAAAAACGTTAAAGTATGTATCAAATAGATATGCATGTATACGTTACAATTAAATGTGTGAGATTTGATATTTAAATAAATGAGGACAACGAAGTAAAGAAGTGATATATAGACCAGTGGCGTCAACAGTAGGTCTTTTTAAATGGTTTACGTATCACTTTAACTGCTCTTCTCTTTTTTGGACAATTTTTCAACATATACATTTTATACATTATTTTTTTTTTTTGCTCTAAAGGGATCTTAATTTAGGAGTAAGACCTGGGACATAAGCATTCATACTCCACTTCAAGAGTTGCAAAAATCGGTCCTTCCATAAAAGATCGGCAAAAAGCGGAATTTTTGACCTTGGTTCTTCCGATTTTAATTATATTTTGCACGCACCTAAGTATTGGCGTTTTTATTTTCTTAAAATTTTAAAAAACACTTTCACGCACGTATAACAAGTTTTTTGTTTTTGTGACCAATGTTAATATTTAAATTAGATTTTAAAAAGGGGTTTCCTTACGGGCTATTTCAAAATTTATTATATGGCCCTTTCAGGAATGTATTTATAGATCTATTTCGGGAATTTTCTAGCTCATATATAATATATTAGTTCTCATGTAGCGAGTAGTTTATATGAATGTTTGATGTTTTGCGTGGGATTGTTACCTCTTTCAAAACGTGTTCTGATAATGGGAACCTAGTTAATTCCTGAAATAGATCTATCAACACATTCCTGAAAGGGTCAAATAATAAATCTGAAAACAAAAACTCTGTAGATTATTTGTTAGGACAATATCCTAATAAAGAAATATAGAGTATGGCCTCGAAATTGAATAATTTTCATTTTCATTGCACAATTAAAGGTCGAAAAATACATAATTTTTATTTTTAATAAAAATTATATCAAAGTTGCATAAAAGACAAAATATGGTCCTGTTTACACTTCTCCTGTACATTTTGTGTTTAAAAACAAATGTACAAATAAGCAAACATGGGTATTGAATATTTACCAAATGTAAATAATAAATTTGAAAACAAAAACTCTGTAGATTATTTGTTAGGGCAATGTCCTAATAAAGAAATATAGAGTATGGCCTGGAACTTAAATAATTTTCATTGCACAATTAAAGGTCGAAAAAAACATAATTTTTATTTTTAATAAAAATTATGTCAAAATTCGTAGTTTCTTTAATATTTATCGGATCATTACCGTTTTAATTGCATTGGAATGGTACACTCCTTTACTTTTATATTGTGGAATGATTTTTTTTTTCAGCATAAAAAATGCATTTCTTTTTTATTTATTTTTAAATGCATTTTTTTTTAAATTTGGTCACTTGATTTAAAAAATTAATGCATATTTGCAAAATACGAAATTTTTTACAAAAACATCCAAAACTTTCACTTTTTAGGTCCATGGTTTAACTGTTTTTAATGATATTTTTTTTTTTTAAAAAGAAAGAAAAAAGTTGAGGAGTGTGCCATTATAAATAAATAAATATTAAAGAAACTACGAATGTTGAAACTACAAACTTTTTGGATATTTTTCATTTTTTCCAAAAAAAGGAAATCACCAATAAAACCGCGTTTTTCAAATTTCAAAAAAAAGGCCTATCTTTAAGGGGCTCGTAGTGTTTCTGCGTACAAAATATAATTCAAATCGGAAGAGCCAAGGGCTTATTTTGGCCGATCTGTCGTGGAATGACCGATGTATGTTTTACTTTATTAAATTTAATTTTAATACAACAGGATGAAGATGATTTTAATGATCCCTCAACGAATGAATATGACGACGAAGTTTTGGTGGTGGAAGATGACGACGATGATGATGACGAAGACGATGATGAGTTTTATGATGAAAATAATTTGACTTATGTTAATTGTATGATGAGCAACGACTGCTGCATTAATGTTACTAATGAACTCGACAAAGCTTTATTGTCTCAAGTGGAACAGCAGCAGCAAGAACATTTGCTACAAACTTCAGAAAAGTTAAAGACTACTACCTCTACTGTACTAACAAATACTGCAAGTCAAAATAGCAACAACTGTCTAAGTGATGGTCAAAAAGAAAAGGAGAAGGTGCAAAAAAATGAAAAGAAAATCTGGTCTAATCCTACATCGGCGAAAGTTGAAAATAATATAAAGCCCATAGCAGCTCAAAACGACGCTGCTTTTAATTCTGGTGATAAAGCAAGTGACGAATATGAATCTGAGCATATTTATGAAACAATACCAGAGGATCCCGAATCAGAACCATTTTATTGTTCGCCATACGATAGTTCAGTTTATGTTACGGATATTGCCTCGTGTTCATCTTCAAATGTTACGGATGCTTTACAGCAGTTGCAACAAAAACAACGTGTTGCCCAATGGTTGGGTATTAAACCAATACAGCGCAACTGTAATACAACGGCTCCCCGGCAGTTATTACGTACAAGCATTGGCTGTGGACGTAGAATAGGATATCGTCATAAAAGTACCATCGGTACTGTTCGAAGTGCCGTAACAACTATGACTAATGGTTCTATTGATTGTACCGTTTCATCAATGGCACTCCCCGTCCATTCTAAAGCAGATGATCAAGATAATTCATCTAGTGCTTACAATACTGGTGGCTCCAACAACAGTGTCTCACCACTAACGTTAATGTTAAATCCAAAAAATCAAACAGATCCCACATCAGCCTTAACAACTTATAACACGACACCGAATAGTATATCGGATGATGTGCTTGGACTCCAACAACTTAATCAAAAGACATCTGCACAACCAAAAAATCACTCACAAAAGGACAAATGTAATCTAACTAGCCATAAATTAGCTATTATAGGTAAGTAAATCATATCTTTCGATACCTTCAAATCCCCTGAAAATTTTTATTTACCAGACAAAAAAAAAATTAATATGATTCTACAAAGAAATGTATCAATGTGATATAGCGTTTATATGTACAGTATTAAAAAAAATTAATATGATGCAACAATGAAATGTATCAAATTTTATATAGCCTTATATATAATCGAAATACAATTTGATCCGAAAAATGGTTTATCGTATTGTATATACATAAATGGATTTATTACACTTAGTTTAATATAATTTGATACATTCATATTTGTCCTTTTTCCTTCAGCTATGCAAACGCAGCCAAACGCGTTGGACAGAAGTATATACAGCAATAAAGAATCAAATATTCATAGAAATATGCTGCTAACGCAACATTTATTTAATCCGACTTTATCGTTAGAAAAAATGCAACAACATCCCTTTCAACAAAGACAACAAAATCATTGCCAACAACAGCAGCCAGATCAAATACACTGTCCACAATTTACTGCTCCCAATTTAAGTCAATATCAGTTTGTTAGTAGTCAAGAGGTAAGTTAATAACAACATGTATTCATTAGTCTTGGGCAATCTAGCTCGTTCGAGTGAGCGCTCTTTCTAGTTCAATTGAACTCAATGAACTCATTTGACAATTTCGTTCAATCGTTCGTTAGATCGTTAATTTGATAAATTTTTAAGCGAATTCATATTATACACTTCAATTGAACTTAAAAGCAACATAAAGAAAATAAATATTACTCAAATGACAAAAAAGAACAAAAAGAGCGAAAGACCTAAAATAGCTAGTTCAAAGTAAAGACTAGTTTAATTGAACTAGGTCGTTCACTAACTACACTTTAGTATTCATGATGCTTTTTTTATAAAAACAAAACATTTGCATCTCGTTTTAGGTAAACAATTTGTCTCTTTATAACAAAGTCCCAAAGTCTTCCACTGCAGTAGCTGCAACAACAATCAGCAATAATACTAAAAAAGAAGAGGGAGCTATGGTTTGGAAAGTTAAACGACGCCCCGATGGAACTCGTTATATTGTTCGACGACCAGTAAAAAATCGCGTAATAAAAGAACGCAATACACGTCTGAATGTTGAACGAATTCGCAACGATATTCCAACTACAGAAGACGATACGATATCGGAAATAAAAACTGGTCGCTACTGGACCAGAGAAGATCGAAAAAAGCACATTGAGAAGGCGAAAGAAAGAAGACAACAACAAGGCAAATCCAACATAGCTTTCGACGACACTGCAACAGCAACGTTATGCATTAGTGATGTTGTCAACAACAAAATAATACACGATCAACGTCAACGTGAAAAATTTAAATACCAAGAACAGTTGAATTTTTTAAGGCAAAAGCATAAAACAACTCATCCTACATCTCACCAGCAACATTATCAATTACAGTTTAATTCAGTCGATGGCCAAAAGCTGAATTCATCATTAAAATTGCTTAACGTTGAAAGTCCAACAAATAAACCTTTATCAACAATGCCTATTACATCCGAAGAAGTTTCTGTTATAACAGGAAAAGATGTCGTAACCACTTCTACTGCTTTTACATCTTCAGATCACAATCAAATCAACAATGCATTGCTTTCCGTAACAAGCACATGAAATAAAAAACATTTGTAAACATCGGCCATTTAAAGTTATGTATGTCCACAATTCCATTGTTTTAACTAAAGGTTCAGCTAAACTTATCGAAATAAAAAATGTTATTGAATTATATATATGTAGATACGTTTGTTTTTTAAAATAATTATAAATTAAATTATATTAAAAATTGCTCATTTTATTGTAAGCAGTAGACCTCGCATAAATACTCATTGTTAATTGCATGTCATTGAAATGAGAAAAAATTTAACCGAATTGCGAATTGTTGTGCAAACATAGTTAAAAAAGAAGTCGAATAAACGGTTCAACGGTTTGTTGTCCTCAAAATGAAGGAGCCTCTCAAATAAGAAGGTGTTTTATATTTTTGATTACTCATTATTTGAAAATATTTCTGAAAATTGTAACAAAAAAATTGTTTTTTCCAGATTTTTTAAGTTTCTGTTATGGTTATTTGTCAAAGTCAACAAATGCATTTGCAAATGGAATTATTAAAACATGTCATAGTAAGTAAAAGCTTTAATATGGTAACAGAATCGATATACTCATTTATCGTTTATTTTTAGGCACCATAGCTGATCCAAAAATTGGCTTACATAACCTTAAATGTGCTAAAATCCCAAAACTTATTTAACAAATTGTGAAAAATAATTAATTGTAGGCTGGTTGTTGTTGTGTTTTTTAATAATCATTTTAAGAAAATTTTAGCACTTGGACACTTTGGGTAAAAATAAATCTGTATTAAGGGCATTTTTGTTTCTTTCATTTAACTGTAGTTTCGTACAAGCTTCGACGGATACGTCAATTCCGGTCCGTTTTCGTACCGTCAATGCCGGATTCATGAATCCGTTTGTAACGGACAGTCCGTAAAGTTGTTTCTTGGGATATAATCTCCAATCATAGGCATTATTATTTTCAAAAATTTCAATGTAAAGCCATCATAAATGATTTTGTTATTTTGCATTCGTTGAAGGGACTTTAAGGCATTACTTTTCTTACAACCATATGAAATGACAAGATAATTTAAATGACTTTGAACAAGGGCGTTATAAATTAAAAGTTAAGTATCCTTACTAAATTTGTTCTAAAATTTGTATAACAGCTTGAGCTGTTTTTGTCCTTAGATACTGCAAATGTTGATCAAAACAAGATTGCTTCTAATGTTTATATTATAAAATTTTTCATATCTCATAGCTTTAACATTATTTTTTTCAGTACTATTAATGCAATGTTGCATATCGGCAACATAAAGTTTTTTGAACAAAATAAATACTTAATTAAAAAACAAAAAATTTTAACTATTATTTCCGTCAATAACATCATATTTGCCATCGGATGGTTATAAAATTAAAAGTTTTAACGTCCTTGCGCCACAAAGGGTTAATGTTTTTTAACACCTCAATTTTTTCTTGAAACACTTTCCAATATTATTATTACTTTCCAATATTATTGCAATTACTATTGTCAGTATTATTGTCATTTTACCCTACATAGTGCAATAATATGTACAATACTTTTGTACACAATATAAAAAATTGTTCTCATTTCTTAGTTGCGCAATAACTATCAAAACCTTCTTGATTTTTTCCAATATATTGTACAACCTTCCAATATGACATACACACTTTTCATATATTGCACAAAAGCAAAAGTTGCACAAGAATATTGCGTAGTGTATGGGTACCTTAATATATAACATTGTTTGAAAAATAATTCAAAATTATTATTTATTTTCCTTTTTTAATTTTTGAAATACAGAAATAAAAACAAAACAAATTTGTTAAATAAACTTGCCAGTGTTGGTAAAAAATGTTTAACATTAATTTGTGAAATGAAATACGATATTTACCCTGTATACAAAATTACATGAACGCGGCTAATAAAAAACTATTTTACTCTATACGCGTCTATAATATTTGGGTATTATGATGATATTTTTAAATTGGAGAACACAATAAAAATACTACCAACACTATATGGTTAACTGTGAGCGACATTTGGTGAAAATAATTAGATTTAAGAACCTCAAAGAAAGTTTTTAATTTATTTTTTTGAATTTGGTTATATAATAGAAAATCTACTCTCGTTTTAGTCTGCATTGAAATCTCGAGATTTTTATATTCGCCACTGTGAAAAAAGCAATGAAGGTCTAATAAATAAATTCTTTCAAAATTTATCGCCTATAATATTTTCATAACTGTCCATCAGATTGGAAATTTTTTGTACGAAGAAAACCGTTTTTTTAGGAAAATTTCAATTTATTGTTCAGATTAGTGTAGGTCGAAAAGTTATTTGGTGCAAATTTGAAAAAATCGGATAGCTTTAGCCCGTGTCTCCCCGCTAAGAAAGTTTTCGATTTTTGAAATTTTTTCTTAAATTGTTTAAATAAAAATATGTCTTGCGACATAATTTTTCATTAATTTTGTCAATCTGAATACGAATCTTTTAAAAATTTTGCAATCGGACTAACGGTTTTTGAGAAATAATGACTTGATTTTTTACAAAAAATTAAGTTTTTTTCTCCCTTTCACAAGTTTTTTTTTTTAAATTATCGTAATTTTTTTTATTTTTGCACTCGCAAAGTATGAACTGTTTAAATTTAAAATCCGTCCATTTATTTTTTATTCACTCAATGAAGAAGTCTTACTAAAAAACTGTTTCCATTAAAAGTAAGAAACTTTTGATTAATTAACAAAAATTTCGTCCACTAAAATTCTCTCTGTGCAGTGAAAATGTGCGGAAATTGTAATGATTCATGAACCAAACAAGCCAGAAAACTTTTTAACTTCATTAAGGTCAATAAGTCTGCTCGTAATCATCTTGAAAATATTTAAAAAAAATATTTCTGGAAAGACTATAGGCTTAAAGGCTTACATCATTTATAACTTACCAAAAAATATAAAATCTTTGACCTTATCTTCCGTATTTGTTCAAATTTGGCGCAAATATTGTCCCTGATGCAACTAATACTACCTTTCCACTGAACGTGTTTGGGGCGTGTATTGAAATAAAACGTGTTTTGTGCATGATTTCCCATAAATTTTTTCACCAAAACACATGTTTTGCTTAAACCATGTAAGTAGAAACATAGCGTAAGGTTGACAAAAAATGTTGACACTAGATCCCTTGGTTCAAAAATGTACAGAAATGGCTTTACAAATTAAACATATATTTATAATATCAAGGTTTGCAATCGATTTCATTAGCGGTACATAAGGGTATTATTGAAAAACTGCATTTCACAATAAATTAAAAATTTTTGGCGGTACATTAAAGTTAAAAATACGATTATTTTTCACAAAAGGTAAAATCAATTCGCAATTTTCAAAATTTTGTGTTAAAAATATTTATATTTAAATTTAATTTATTTAAAAATTAATTATTAAAAATTAATAATTAATACAAAAAAAAAAAAAACAGTAATGACAATAATAAAAGATTACAATTTACATAAAACAGAATGAAATTACATAAATTTATATAAAAATAATTAATAAACACAGACTTAACTATCCAATTTCTGTTGTAAAACCCATTTAACATAATTTTATTAATTTTTACAACTTTTGCAAATGGCTTTTATACGCTAACACGAGTAATAATGTCAGCTTTTAATAGCACGCCAAATTATTTATTTAATTTTTTCTGGAATTAACAAATTTGTCAAAACAACAATTGCTTCGTAGAGCGATAAAATAAATTTTTTTTTTTTGTTTTAACAAAAAAATTCGTAAAAATTTAACAAAAATTGTATGTTGATTTCACTTACGACTTTTGGTTCAGTGTAATAATACGTCTATCCGTTTTTAAGCATTATATCCTTTAAAGGTATACTGATCGAATACCGTGTGCCCGAGGCTATAGCTAATGACGTATTATAAAAGCTTAAGCTCCAATCTTACTTTGTGTTTATTATCAACGGGTTTTAGCAATTTGGAAAACGTTTTTAAGGTTTTAAAAATTGGGTTTCCCAAGAAACAACTTTACGGACTGTCCGTTACAAACGGATTCATGAATCCGGCATTGACGGTACGAAAACGGACCGGAATTGACTTATCCGTCGAAGCTTGTACGAAAACGGTCCATTAACGTACAGTAAAATTGGATTACTCAAATTTTCGAAAATTATCCGTTTTAAGTCCGTTTTTCTGTATCCGTTTCGGTGCCTTTTAACCGGACTACACCGATTTTCATCAGTTAAAACTCCGTTACAACCGTTATCGTTTTTCTTCCGGTATTACCGGAGTGTGTTTTGTTTAAAAAAAATCAAACAGTTTTATCTATATATATAAAAAGAAGTGTACATTTTGATTGTCACTCCATAACTCGAGAACGGCTGCATAAAAAAAATGGCTGAATACGTTTTGTAGAACATG
This sequence comes from Delia radicum, assembly GCA_021234595.1. Taxonomy (NCBI): domain Eukaryota; kingdom Metazoa; phylum Arthropoda; class Insecta; order Diptera; family Anthomyiidae; genus Delia; species Delia radicum. The sequence goes on from CM037856.1 coordinate 5,024,481, forward strand.
CAATGAGGATGGTTTTTTTAAAAAAAAAATATTTAAAAATATTTTCGTTTGGTCGAGATGTGGTGATTTTTCTGAACATTAGTCATTTTCATATAAATTGTGTGAATATCAAAATCTATATATATAAAAAGAAGTGTACATTTTGATTGTCACTCCATAACTCGAGAACGGCTGCATAAAATAAAAAATGGCTGAATACGTTTTGTAGAACATGCAATGAGGATGGTTTAAAAAAAAAATTGTTTAAAATATTTTCGTTTGGTCGAGATGTGGTGATTTTTCTGAACATTAGTCATTTTCATATAAATTGTGTGAATATCAAAAATTTTTGCTTTGTTACACAGCATTGCTTGGATACGGGTACAAAAAATAAAAAATGGCTGAATACGTGTAGCACATGCAATGAGGATGGTTTTTAATCCAACCTAATACACAAACAAAATTTGAAGGCAAAACAACGTTTGTCGGGTCAGCTAGTTTATTAATAAAATTAAATATTAATAAAATAATATAATAAAATAGAAATAACCACGGAATAATAAAGGGTCCGACAAATAACTTTTTTTTTGAAAACGCTATTAAAAAAAACTACTGAATATTTTCTCAAATTTCTTTTTTTATTTGAAAGTACAATCCTTCCGGTTAATAATGGAAAATAACTTCATTCAAATGGCTGCCTCGGCTGGCCATGCAGTAGCCTTTACGAGCGGTTCAATTTTTAAGCACATTATCGATTGTGTGCAGCTGTATTTAACCAATGGCTTCACGAATATTGTCCTTTAAAGCGTCAATTGTCTCTGGCTTGTTGGCGTAACACTTATCTTTGACGGCACCCCACAAATAATAGTCCAACGGTGTCAAATCGCAGCTCAAAATGAGCTTCATCTGAAAAGATGATTTTTTTGGCAAAATCGGCATCTTCTGCAAGTCGATCGCAGGTCCACTTAGCGAAGCGAAAATGCATTGGATGGTCAGTTGGCTTCAACTCCTGAACCAATTGGACTTTGTATGGCGTCATACCAAGGTCTTTATGCAAAATTCGTCTCAATGATGTCTCCGAAATGTTCAATTGCTGAGAACGACGGTGAATTGATGTTGATGGCGCTTCACACACACTTTCCGCCCAGCGTTGTTCAAGCGTATACACAACTATATTCGTTCAGCGGAAGGATAAAACTAATTATCTGTCAAATCAGACATGAGCTAAGTGTTACCATTCACGAAATAAGCACTAGTTGAAAGAAAAAAAAGTTAGATGGCGGACCCTTTATATAATATAATTTCATTTTTTTCTTATTTTTAATTCATACATATCTTGTTTTTCTAGTTTATTTTTAATGTAATTGTTAATCCATTTTTGTTAATATCTTTATAAATAAAAAATTTAAAAATAAAACCAAACTTTTGTTTAAAATTAAAAAAAGGAGAAATCATTTAGATAAAATAAATAAAAAAAAAATAAAAATGGACCATTTAAAAAAAAAACGGTAAGAATTCGGACCGTATACGGTATATTAAAAACGGAGTCCACTCCGTTTTTAAAATAAATGACGGACAGTTTACGGTACGTTTTGAACGTACACTCAATTCGTACACTCCGTTTTATATACAGCATGACGGTGCGAAAACGGTCCGTTTTAGCGTGCTTTATACTGTTTCGAATCCGTATTCGATGTTCCTTTTATTCCGTTTTCCGGTCCGTATACTGATTCGGAAAACGGACTTCGGATCCGTACCGAAAACGGCACATAAACGGACCGGATTATTTGCTGGGTTAGATGCCTATTACATTTTTATAAGGTTTTGAAAATTAAATCACTGGGGGGTTATTACGTAATTCGATTCGAAAAGTAAAACCTTTCGAAACGAATTTCCGTTTCGAAAGTAAAATTGTATTATCTAATTCGTTCGAATGTTTCACAGAGTTGTATTGTGTAAAAAAGGGTAAATACAAGTGATGCCAAATTTTTATCGGTTAATACATAACTTGGCAGCATGTCTTATAATGTCAAAGTTGTCAGCACTGTGCTTAAATGTCAAAATTTGAAAACAAATATTTAAAGAAAACTTTATTAAAGAAAATATTTATTTAAAAAGTCGAAGCTTTAATGGATTGTGTTTTATTGTGGACAGAAGATAGTGACTGAAGAAAATGATAATATTCCGGAAAGAGTTCAAAAGAAACTTATAAGAGATTCGTCAGATATAATGAATCTTAATGAGACAAAGTAAGAAATATTTAAAATTTTACCTTTAAGATTAAATATATTCCTAATAATATCTTTTTAGTTTCATAAAAAACTTTAGGCTTAGTAAAAATGCTTTTACCTAAGTCTTGAGTTGTGTAAAAGATGAATTTAAACCGCAGAAAGGTCAACTGCCATCTCACCTATATTAAAATTAGCTGCCACACTTAAATTTTTGGCGCAAGGTGAATATCAGCATCAAATTGGCCAAGACCGCCTATTAGTATTTTTTCAAGCATCAATTTCTGCGTGTTTGTCTGAGGTTTGCGATGTTATTGAAAGAGTTCTTTGTCCCAAACATATTGTATTTGAAATGACAGAGGATAGGAAGAGAGAAGCTAAGAGATACTTTTTTGAAAAATGTGGAATACCTGGAGTAATTGGAGCAGTAGATGGTACGCATATTCAATTAATCAGACCTATAAGGGATGAGCAATTATATTTCAAAGGGAACAAAATTTACTCGGCCCACCTCCAGTCCCTGAAATACTATTTCGGTTTTCACGGCATTTTACCTTTATGTGGTGTTTATAATCTGCCCACACCTATAAACATATGTAAATTTGAATAATACCAATCTATAAACCGACAATTGATAAATTGAAAAAGTACTTTTTCCATTTTGTAATATCATGAGTCGGACGGCCAGCTGCATCCAAATCCAAAGACAATCTTGTCCACAAGTCCTTGGACTTGCTTCTAGCATTCGCTACATTTAGGTGACCTTTAGCAAAATCGGGATGTTTAATCATAAAGTCCACCATAATCTCATATTGTCATTGCTTAGTATTGCTTTTTTTATGTGATCCACTCCTTCAAAGATTCAACATCGTGAAAAAAACAATGTTTAGTGTAAAAACATAAAACATTTGATGTTTTTTATTTTTACTTATTTATTTAACACTTTTTCTTATATTTTGTATAACAATACTTACATTTTAATTTTTTTTTCTTTTTTCGACAACAAATTAGTTCTCGAATAAAATACGAATGTATTAACGTTTGTGAAGTTCGCTTTCGTATTACATAATTGCATTTACGAAAGGGTAATTTTTGTTTTTCGAAAGGGGGATAAAAAACGGCCGGTTCGAAAAAAAGTTTCCGTACGTTCGTAAATACATTTTCGAAAATCGTACTACAAAATACAACTCATACGAATTTACACATTTTTTCTTTCGAATCGAATTACATAATAACCCCCCTGTTTTCATAGTAGACTTGCTTGAATATGGTAGAACTGCCAGGAACAGGCAGATAAAGTTTCCAAAATTAACTCTAATTGTGGAAATATCGTTCCAGGAGAGAGTAGCACGGGCTTTTAATCATTTGCCAAATACTTTAAGGTGAGATTTTTGTGATTCGATTAATACATTCAAAAGAAAACTTATTCAAAATGTTTTTAATAGATGATAGAAAAGTATTTTATTTTATCAGCAATTAATTTCTGATATAGATTGTAATTTTTGGGATTTATTTTTATATTTTTTACTTATTTTATAATTAATATTTTTTTATTATATATTTATACTTTGCAGATTTTTATATTTATTTTATTAATTAATTTTAATTCTTTATCTCTTGTTATAAAAATACAGAAATAGTGTAACTTGTTTTTGAGTAGAAGTTTATGACCGATTATGGCCAAAAGGCTAGGTCATTGGAAATGAAGAAAATAAATAAAAAATAAATAAATGTATGACGTTTACAACTGCTTAATCAGTTCCACACCCCTTCCTAAATCCATATTGAAAATCACTTAGTAATTTATTACCATACATATACGATTCAATTTGATTATATACAATTTTTTCAAAAACAATGTCAATTGCTGACAATATAGCTACAGGCCTACACATATCAGCTTTTGTTGTGTTTTGATCTTTAGGAGTCGGAGTTACTTTATGAATTTTTAGAATATTCGGGTACGTACTTCTACTTATCACATTATTAAAAATTTTCACAAGAACTGGTGTTAATTCATTCACGCACTTAATTAGTACTTTCGGTGAAACATTGTCGTGACCAAAACTTTTATTCGGTATTAAATTTAATATAATGTTCCTAATCTCATCCTGTGTTGTGTGCTGGAAATTAAGTCTTGTCAAAACTCGACATAATGTTCTTAACGAATTGAAAGAATCTGTTTGCGAATATTGGATTTGTGCTCTTAAACTTGTAATTAATTGAATGAAATAGTTATTCAAAAATTCAGCTCGTTTTAAATCATCACAAATTTCATCACCGCTTGCATCTTTAATTTGAACACACCGTTTCGAAGTTCTACCGAGACTTTCATTTATAAATTTCCAACTTTTCCGTGGATCTTGCATTATATTCTCTAAATTACTTTTGTAAAAATTGTTCAACCATTCACTACACGCTTTTTTAATTACGCCACTGATTCTTTTTAATTTTTCCTTAATATCCGCATTATTCGGCTTCTTCCTCCGCAATCCCAACAACTTTTTTTATACAAAATTAGTTTTTGTAAATTTCCATTAATCCAAGGAGTAATTTCGTGTTTACATATTTTTTTTACATTTTTTACAATTGTAGACTTTTTAACCGCACCACCCAGAAACATTAAGGTAGATTGATAATTCAGTTTGAATCAAATTTTTAGCGCCATAGTAATCACAGTATGGTCGATATTCTTCCCCAAATTGTTTGTTGTATGTTTCTATTTCAATTCGACAAGATACAATGTTATGATCTGATAATTTACATTCAACAGATTCTATATAACTAAATATTCAAGATCGAGGTCAGTTTTTTTAATATATTCTTTATTTGTCACTTTTCGATATGTCGCTGTCCTCTGGACAGCATGTTCTGGAAATACGAGTAAAAGTAAACAGACGACACCAACGTCAGTACAATATAAAATGTTAAGACTGTTTATACGGTTTGCTTATTGTTACTCGTATTTCCAGAAGATACTGTCCAGAGGACAGCGAAATATCGAAAAGTGACAAAGAATAAAATATAATAAAAAAAAAACTTATTTCGATCTTGAATATTTATTTATTGAATAATAATTTTAATTTTTTCTAACTTTTTCAACTTCTACGAGGGCTTTTCCAAATCTTCTTTTAAACCACAATAATCTTTTAGTTAGTCTGAAAATTTACAAAGTACTTTTTCTATATATACAGAGCAAATTATTTTTTTTTCTAATGCAAACTAATGCATTAGTCGGAGGAAGAAACAAATTTTGTCGATATATAAAATGTACCATAACTGTCAATTTTCAATCGATTTTAACAAATGAAGGCTCTTTTACTCAGGAAAACATTAACTTTAGGAATGTTGTTGTTTTAAAAGAAGATTCAAAAAACCTTTGTAGAAGTTGAAAAAGTTGTAAAAAAACTGAAAAGTTTAATCTTTGTATAAAGAAAAAGTACCATAACTTTGTAAATTGTCTACAGATTTTAACAAATGAAGGCTTATTTTAATCAGGAAAACAGTAGCTTTAAGAATATTGTTGTTTCAAAAGAAGATTCGAAAAAAACCTTCGTAGAAAGTTTGAAAAAAAATTTAAAGTTTTAATTGCTTTAAAAAAATCAAAAAAACACAAAAAATTTCCAAAGGTAAGACGATGAAAGCATACTTAGTAAAATTTGTTTCATTTAAATTCTGTGGATTTTATCAAGTTGTGTTAAAATTGTGCATCCCATTGTGTTAATTTTGCATTTGCACAATTTTCCAAAACAACTTTCCACGTAACAAGTCATTTGATACGTTATAAAATATTACTTAACATTTTATCTATTTATGCAACTGTTCCTATTATGCTAAATCTTTACAAAATGTCAAGCATATATTGTATACCTTTAACATTTTATCTACATATTTTAATCAAGCATTACTTGGTTAAATATAACAAAATAAATTTGGACGAACATAACAGATAATGGTGAAATAGAAATTAAAATTTATATTTTTGCAAAGTAAAATTAATTTCAATAAATATAGAATGAAATAAATTCAACTGACATTCAAATTATTGTGCGTTTTCAACAGTAGCTCGAAATAAAAAGCTATGAGAAGAAGTAAGTAAGAAAATAAAATAAAACACAATCTAGTAGAGTTGGTATGCAAACATTTAGGCAGAGATTACATAGCATTATCACTATTTCCAGTTTGGGGATTACGAATGATACTATTTCTGTCTTAACCCCAAATCAAAATGGGAACTATGTCTAACATTGTTATGTTAATTATTCCCATAGATCGTTTTCCAAAAGAACATTGTGTGAATATTACAGTTTTTCTGCGTAGACGGACTGCGGCCAGGCTTAGGGTTTTTCTATTCTGTGGTATGCTTAGGGTTTTTCTATTCGCTGATTAAAAAAGGTATTCCGTGGTCCAATCAAATTTACATTATAAACTTTAAAACAAAACAACGTGTTAACTATGAAAACAACCTAGTGGGCTTGCCCGTTACTATAAATTATGTGTTCTTTGGTATATGGAATAATTCACTGAAACTATAATTTCTAAAATATGCAATAAAAACATAGTAAAAATGGTATTCAAAAGGGATTTAGTACCGACTAATCACGCTTGGAACTTCAAATGTATCATTAAGGTTCCTTCTCCATCGTATACATCTAATCACGATTTTAGGAAATTGTTAGTATGTGGTACAAAAGATAAAAAGTCTTCTCCTAATCGTCCTGCTTTGACCCCTTCGGCTAAAAATTTGAAATTTCAAGTGCATTAGCCAATAATCTATGGCCTAAAGACCTAAAAATATACCCTTAGGAATTTCAAATAAAACTTGATAAAAATGTGGCACAAAGATAAATATGTTCGCTTAGGCTGGGTTTTTGAGTTGTAGTTCAACCTGAGTTTTCGGTTTAGTTTGTTAAACTTAAAAAAAATTTAAACTTGCTAATCTACCATGGCGTTTTTAAGTGGTAGATTAAGAACTGTCAATTTTGAAGATGGTACCATACTTTTGCAGAAAAAAATATTGGTAGCATCGAAAAATGTCATCTGCAAAAATTTAAATGGCGCTAAAATTATAAGACGCATAATAAAAAAAGGACGCATAAAAAACATAATTCATTCATCCATTCATTCATCCATTCCCTTCAATTAGTGAAATATAAATTTTAAAATAATATAATAAAGTGAGTGAGAAAGAGAAAAGAGCTGCAAATTTTTCAATCAAAGAAATTGAATTTTTAATTCAATTAATTGAAAATAAAAAAGGCACAATTGAATGCAAGAAATCGGATAGGACGACAGCCGAAGACAAAGTTCGTGCCTGGAAGGAAGTGGAGGCTGATTTCAATGCTGAGTTTGACTCTTTTCGGTCATTTAAAACGCTGAAAACAAAATACGAAAATTTGAAAAAAAAGTGCAAAAAAAATTTTGCAAAGTACAAACAAGAGTCCTACAAAACGGGTGGTGGACCCAAACCAGCATCAAATGTTACTTCCATAGACGAAGAAATTTTACAAATTGTTCAGGAGGAGCAAATAGCTGGTCACGAGTCTATTTATGACGATGATTTCGTATCTGGTTGCAGTAAGTATAAGTTTATTTAATTTAATTTTAGTACACATTTTATAAAATTCTCTATTTTTAGAAATTGAAGCAGCTCCAGCTGATGATACGCTAGATGAATCGGGTTTCAACGCATTAGGTATTTTTTTTTCTATTTGTGCTATGTACCATATGTCACTTGACCTATAAAGGACTGGTCACTTTTACTGCAGGGACAGAAATTATGATAAATTTTTTAAATTGCAAACATTTCAAGCACAATGTTTGTGGTTAAATAAAAATGACAAATCAAATTAAAGATATGTATATATCGCTCAAAAAATTACTCAAAAAACCTGATGACATTACTCAAAAAAACCTGATTTTAAAATCCGCTCCTATTGTGCCTTCTAGAGGAGTAAAAAGTGAGACACACCACCATTAATTTTTAGCCACCAACATTTTTTCCGATCATACCTTCATCCTATCTCCATTACATAAGGCGGCATCCATACAAAACTTACAAACTTACCTTTTTATAAAAATTTGGTCCTAGAGAAGTCGAATGTATGGCTGACCCCGTATGTTTTTTTTAACGTCAACATTTCCTTGCAACATACCTTCCCTCTATCTTCAACGAGATATAGTGCCCAAAAATTCATTGTCCAAAAAATAAAACAAATTTATAAAAAATAAAAAAACTGTAAAAGTAAGTTTTGTGTAAAAGCCGCCTAATGCAATGGAGTAATGTTTTTTAGTGATGAGCGATATATACATATCTTTAATTTGATTTGTTATTTTTATTTAATCACAAAAATTACGTTTGAAATGTTTGCAATTTAAAAAATTAATCAATATTTTTATCCCTGCAGAAAAAGTGACAGGTCCGTCATAGGTCAAGTGACATATCACCCGGACCCAAAAAACCTATCACAAACTTGACACCTTTTATATACAGTGGTTGACAACAAATTATAAATGTTTATTGTATATGCAGGTTGTTAAAGATAAAAGCCTCTGTTCTGTCTTTGACAACTTTTAAATTCACATGAAAATTTCCGAATCACAAGTTTAGTATCATATACATAGAGGCGAAGGCGTCAAAAATTGAGTTGTCAAAGTACAACTTGTATAAAGAAACCAGTCACTTTTCCTGCAGAAAGGGTTCTTGCGTATCCAAATCTACTTAAAATATTAAAAACACAATCCCACCTCCTTTGCATACATTTGCTTTTTATAGGCACGCCACATAGAATTCTGCAGTAGTTCACTCTCCCATTATTTAGTGAATCAGTTTTAGGGACTTTTGGGGTTGTTACATTTTTGCAAATCATTTCCAATTACTTAAGGTTCTTAATGTGATGTTGTTAAAGTGTGTGTTTCTAAATTTATGTCTTCATTTCTTTGTTGCTCATCTTCAGCTACCCTGCAGTCGACGTAGCTAACGAATCTTTAGCTATTTCCCTAACTACTAATAGTTACCATTAACTACCCGCCAGACTACCAGCAATGCTTTTCACTGACGAATTTAACATGGGGATGTCATTGACGGTAGTCAGTGACTACCCTCTGCACTACCATGTACCATGCAGATCGCTAGTTACAAAGCACTGACGAAATATTTAACAACATTGTACTAACTACTTGACTAGTACAATCCGATTGACGAATTCGCCAGATCATAAATATTGCATTCAATAATTTAATTGAAGCATATATTTCATATTTCAATTATTCTATCTGAACAAAGAAAGCACAAGTTTAATGTTTTTTAATTTTGCTTCTTATTTATTAAAAAAAAATTAAAAATTTTCCATTCTTTCACATTAACAATTAAAAATTAAAAAATTAATTCAAAATTAAAACTCAGTTTAAAAATTAAATTAAAGTAAATTAAAAATATTCATTTTTTAAACATTTTGATTTTATTTCCATTTTTTTTTTGCAGTTGAATGGCTTTCCGCAATTGCTCTTCCGCAGGCCCCGAATTTTTTTCCGTTATTGGTATTGATTCTGAAAAAAAAGAAAAATAAAGCTATGAGTAAAAGTTAAAATTGCTAAAGATTGCATATTTGTACCTATAAGTGTTGAGTAAAAATTGCTGGCCATTTTACCTCTTTTAATAACACAACCACGCTACCGATCTGACTTCCACGAACTTTCAATAGAAACTGACGCCAACACAAAAAATAACAAAAAGTCATAATATTCTTTTGTATTGGGATAACGGTTCATTCCGTTGTTTTTATTTTTTTTTTTTGCTTGTTTTCATACTTAAAATAATCAAAAGGCGAATTCTAGCATTACCTGTAGCCTCTCAAGTAGCTAGTCAGGCTTTTCGCTAACGAAATAACTGACTACATAGAGTCACTAGCTACGTTTGAAACTGCAGGGTAATTCTTAAAGTGGTTCACCACATTTAGCACAACAATTTTCCAAACACAGATCTCCATCGTTTCGAATTTTAGGTATTTGTTCATCTAATAATCTTTTTGAAGCACAACAATTTTTGCTATTGTATATATTTATATATGAATTAAGTTTATATCAATAATATCTTTATCGAAAAAAAAAGATGTTAGTGTTTACGTTTTAATTTTTTTTACCATTTCAGAGATGGCAATTTTAGGACTTTTTTTTTTGGGGACTTTTTTATGTTTACGTACACAGAAAAAGGCATAAAACAATAATACCGAAATGGCTTCAAACATATTAAAACTTTGTCTATCGACAAAGGGGTATTTCCTTAGTCGGGTTAACTTCTCATTTTGGAGGGGTCACGCCCTCTTTCGAGAGGGCAGGTCACCAAAGATAATAAGTTTTTCGAAAGCTTAAGACGTGCCTTTCGTATATGCTTTATTTCGGCTTCTGGTTGACATATGTGAACATAATTGAACACCAAATGGTATTTAAACAAGTACAAACATATTTTTTGACAAAAAAAGAAAAAGATCGCGGATTTTTTTTTTTACCAAAATTTGTTTTCGCAGAAATTTATTTTTTTCATTTTTTTTTTCAAAAGTAATTTCCTTTTAAATAAAGTTTTTTGCAATAATCTTTTTGAAATTGTGGAGGGTATCACTACATTCGGCAAGGCCGAATTTAACTTTTTAACTTTTTTACTTATTTTTATTTTTTGTTTACATTTAGAAGGGTGTATAAGATTTGGATCAGTCGAATTTAACACCATCAATTGCTTTTTTGTCTTTGCTTTATAATTAATATTTTTATTACTATACATTATTTTCAGGCGATGATTCCATTCAGTGCATTGAAATTGAAGTACAAAAGGAAAATACTAAATGGGAAAAATACACCCCGAAAATGCTGAAAACTCCAAAAAACTCAGCTCTTAATATAGGAGAGAAAAGGAAGACAAGAGACATATGGGCCGATGTTGCACAAACAAAAATAAAAAAATACAACTTGGAAATGAAGATCATTCAGGAAGAGTGGAATCTTAAAAAAAACTAAATTGGAATTAGAAATTGAACTATTAAAACAGAATTTTACGTATGTACCATAAACAAATTTAAAGCTGGTATGAATCTTCAATGAATTTTTAAAATTTTCGAAATGAATTTTAAAACTGTTTTTTAAATTGTCCAAATGTATTTTAAAATCTTCCAAATGTACTTTGAAAATTTCCAATGTTTTTTAAAATTGCATTTTGTTATTTAAAAGTGTCAAAATGTATTTTAAAAATTAGCCAAATGTAGGGGCATGTCACAGACTCAATTCCGTTTGAAATTTTTACAATTTTGAAATACATATGGAAAATTTGACATATTTGGACAATTTTAAAATACGTGGCATGTCACAGACTCAATTCAATTTTCTATAGATTGGAAATGGTAAATTTATTTTTAACTTGGAAAAAAATTAGAAGAGATCTCAATTAAATTTTTTGTTTTTTTTTATTTGGGTTACAAACCCTTGTTTTGTTATGAATACTTTAAAAGTGTTTTATGTTTTTGAATTAATTAAATGAATTGTAAACTCATGTTATGTTAAGTTTTTTATTTTTTTTTTAATAAAATTTATCGTAAAAAATCATTGTGTTTTACTTGTAAAAGGGAGGTTTTAAGGTGACAGAGATAGCACAGTGCAACAAAAGTGAACAAAAACATTATGCAGAGTTACTCTTCTAAGAACTCGGGTTGATTGGAGTCCACAGAGTATGGTAATACTCAAAGTTTTTTCAATCAATTCGTTTAGTACTTTTTTAATAGCAAATGAATTTTCTATAATATATTTGAAAGATATGTGCCGTAGCTCTTAAACAAAGCGAAATTTCAATATTTAAATATCTAAAAAAATAAGAAAAAGACTTGATAACTCAAAACTATACTTCAATTTCATTTTTCAATACATCCTAAAAATTGTGTATTCAAAAAAGGAGGAGACGAAGGAATTGTGGATTTGAAGGAATTTTTGTTTTTAACGATATATTCTTCACAAAAATCCTAACCAGTGTTTTTTCAAAAAAAAAAATATATTTTTACACTCAAAAATGTTAAACAAAATAATGTACACTCAAAATAATTTATCACTAAAAAAATTATGAGAGTAAATTTTTTTTGAGTGAAAAATTTTTTTCTTGGTGTACGATATATTTTTTTTTAATCCAAAAATTTTTTTGTTGGTGTAAGATATATTTTTTTTAATCTAAATATTTTTTTAGTAACAAAAACACTGTTTTAGGTATTTTTGTGGAGAATATAAAAAATATTGTTAAAAATAACTTGAGATAGGTGATATCATACTTTTTTGAAAATGTATATAATTTGGATTATAGATTTGTTTAAAACAATTTTCAAATTTAAATATTCCCGTTAAAAATATCCTCCCCCACCCCTCCCCCAACCCGCCTACTAAGTTTGTTTTTGGAAAGCTACTTTTTTGAAGTTTAAATTTAAGAATTTCAGTTTTTTACATATTTGCTAATAATAAAAAAGAACGAAGTGATCGAACAAAACTATGAGCGTTTCTGTACTCTCATAGTCCAACAAAATCGAATTTTATTATGAGAACCTCTGCATTTTTTTGGAACCAGTGAATTTTTTGCATGATAACCCCGCATTTTTTGTAATATTTTAACGAATTACAATATTTTTTTAAAGTAATCTTTAATTAAGAGACGACGAACAAAATTGTCTTTATCATTACGATTTTCTCTGATATTAGGAGTAGATAGTACGTAGTCAACAGCATCTTGTAAATCGGTTGGCAAACTTGGACATTCGGTTTCATTGTTTATGCAGCAAATGTTGTGAAGCACGGCCGTAGCAACAATTATACTTTGAACTTTTTTAAAATTCAAACGAATGCCTAAAGACAGTATCGGGAATCTTTTTTTCCATACGCCATAGCTCCGTTCAACACTTCCACGTGTTCGAATCTGAGACTCATTATAAAGAGTTTCTTCAGGAGATTTCGGGTTCAGTAGTGGTGTCATTAAATACTTTTTATTGGGATACCCACTATCTCCTAGTAATATGCTGTCACCAAATTCACCACTCTCAAATCTGGAGTAAATTTTAGAATTCCTAAGAATTGTTGAGTCATGTGATGATCCTTGCCAACGAGCAACTATATTTGTAATTTTTAAATTTGCATCACACATTGTTTGTACGTTTATTGAGAAAAAACCTTTTCTGTTACGATAAATTTCTGAAATTGGTCCACCTTTAAGAAGAAACAACATTTACACTTTACTTAAAAATGAAGAATAGTAATTTTGTTACCTGGGGATATTATTTTGACGTGTGTGCAGTCCAGAGCTGCAATTACTTTCGGAAACTTAGCAATGTGATAAAATTCCTTTTTGCTCTGGCGGAGCTCCTCATCTGTAGATGGAAATTTAATAAAATGCTCTCTTAACAAAGCTATATAATGGGACACCTTGTCAACTACTTTTGAAATAGTTGATTTCACTACTCCATTCAAATCACCAATCGTCATTAGCATGCCTCCAGTTGCATATAACCTCAAAGTTATTAAAAGCATTTGTTCTTCGGACAATGCGTTATTCCTTAAATAGAATTCTTGAGAAAACAAAATATAAATTATAAAAAGTACTTACCAGTTTGTTGGGTTTTTGATATGTGGCCCAATAAGTTCCAATACTCTGTAGGCTGAGAGTTTTGTCAGTCGAAAACGTTGGACAAATTCCTTGTCTGTGTATAGATGGAAATGGTTTGGGCGCGTGTTGACTGTTCTAGGTTTCCGTACTATAGTTTTATTTAAAATTTCATAACTTTCGGAATCACTAAAGTCTTCATCATCCGACGAATACTCCATTTTTTTAAATTAATTAAATGGATTAAATAAGTTGAATTTTGTGTTAGAAAACTTTTTAAATTATTTTTTTTTGCTGTTTATTTATTGTTATAAATTAAATATGATCCAGTTTTATAATTGTTTATTAAAATTGGCCACAAATAACAAAATTTAAAAGTTACTAACCACGCGATATTTTTTTTTTGTTTTTTTTATCAGCTGATTACTTTTGACAACTGTGACTAAGGTTTAACTTGCCAATCCTGCAGGGTTAAACTAAAATTCAAACGAAATAAACTAGATCCCAAAAACAGCATTTGAGGTTTAAACCAAAGTAAACCGAAAACTCAGGTTGAACTACAACTCAAAAACCCAGCCTTAATCACTCAGCCCAAGCCGCTTGATTTTTTAAATTCGGCATGTATGTTTCTCCTCTGGCGTAGACATCCACAAATATGGGATTATTGAAAATGTTTACATAGTGGAGCAAAAAGTGAAAAGGCTTCCTCTTGATTTACTGCCCAAAACCTTTTGTCTTGAAATCTAAATTTTAGAATATGTATTCAATGAGGTATGGGCTAATTTATAGAATTTTTGGAGTTTCCGATAAAAACATGATAAAAACGGTAAAAAAATATTTAACTTGAAATTTGAATTAAAGTAGACATCCAAGGCGTTATTTTTGTAAACTTTTGCAGTGAGGGAAAAAAAGGAAAAAGTCTCCCTCTGTCCAAAATACTTCGATTGAATAAAATTTTTTTTGGAACTCACAAAAAAAACGGGGTTTAAATAAGAAAAATTGGGATTAATCACACAGCTTAAACCGCGGGAGTAAGGAACCTGAAATTTGGCTTGAAAGTTCTTAGTCCGGCGCAGACATTATCAAAGAAGAAAATTAAAGGAATTCTTACCGTGAGGGACAAAATCTCCCTTTTAATGTCATTCCAAATAACATTTGGCTAGAAATCCGACCTTTAAAATATGTATTTCTTTATAATTAAAACGCTGTAAAGGGGCTAAAAAATAAAAGTGTCTGTTAATAGGCCGGCTCAAACCGTAGGAGCCAGGAACTTGAGATTTGACATGTAGGTTCTTCCTTAAGCGTATACATCAACCAATAGAGGGACAAAAAGGGACAGTCTCTCCATAACCAAAGCCATTATGTAATTATGTCGTAATTCACTGAAGATAAACTTTTTGCGTTTTTGATCAAAACTTGTCATAACCCTATTTATGACAAGTTTTGAAAAAGGGAAAAAGTGTATTCTTAATGACACGTACAATTGTTGTATGCTTAAATTTTAAAACATCTTCCCGAAATGGTTAAACAAATTAATTGAAACAGGAAATCATTTTCTTTTTAATGTATTCCGACATTAAAAGCTATTGGTAACGATATATCGGACTTTTAAGCTAGTCGAGTAATAATAAAAATTAAATTATAAAATATTTTGGATATGGGTAAAAGTTGGTACTACTTGATAAATTTTAAATACTATTCTCTTGACATTTTTAGATTCAAGTACTGCAAAATTATATACTATTTTTGACAAATGAACACAATTTGGGGATTATAATGTTTCTATCATAACAACGAAACCAAAGTTGTTTTAAAAGGGGGTTTCCTTACGGGCTATTTTGACATGATTATGCTAATAATCCCAAGTAAAAAATAGACATACTCTTCATGGGCATTAGGACCGTTTTTCAAAAGAACATTGTGTGAATATTAAAGTTTTTCTGCGTAGACACAATTTTCGGAAACACGATTTTTGGAAATAAATAAAAGGTTGCACAAAAAAGATAAAAAGTCTTTCGCTTAACGATCTGCTTAAACCTATTCGCTAGAATTCTGAAATTTTAAATAATCTAGAAAATAGATTCGGTCGTAGTAACCTTATTTGGGTAGTCACTAACGAATTTTTTGGTAGTTATCACCAAATTTCTGTTGAAGCAATCGAAATTTTATTGTTGTGTCAGAATAACTGTTGCTTTAGCCGAAAGATTTTCATCACAATCGAATGATTCAGTTGTCATTCAATCGAATGATTGTGATAAAAATCATTCGCTTGAAGCAACTGACACTACAATAGAATTTCGATTGCCCCAACTACAACGGTAGCCACGACCGAGTATGTTTTCTGTGTGTAGAGAGCTAATGAACTAAAAATAATTTTTTTTGGAGTTTTAAACAAAATCTTAATATAATGTGGAACAAAGAAAAAAGTGACTCCTTAATCACACAGCCGAACCCGCTGAAGCTAGGAACAAGAAATTTTGAATGTAGGTTCCTCTTTCATCGTAGACGATTTTTTGAAATTTTTAGGATAAAAAATATTCTTATCTTTCTGCTTAAACCCCTTCTGCTATAAATCTGTAATTTCAAATAGAGTAATGGCTAATGCACTGAAAATATACCTTTTGGAATTCCCAATAAAAACTCAATGAAAATGTTGTACAAAAAAGCATGTAGGTTCATCCCCTCGCTTACACATCCACTAAGATGGGATTTTTGGAATTTTTTACGGGGAAAAGTCTCCTTATGTGCAAAACCCTTCAGTAATTCACTGAAGAAAAACTTTTTTGGAATTTATCATAAAAACATGGTAACAACAGGGCTCAAAAGGGATACATGGCCATTAATCACAAAGTTAAAACCAATGAAGCTAGGAACTAGAAATTAGGCAAACAGTTTTAATGTTTAATTATTAAAAGAGAAAATCTTAATATATTCCGATATTAAAAACTTCCGGTAACGGCGTCTCGGATTTGTAATAAGATTTTTATCTCCCAATCCTAATTTTATTTTTAAAATTTTTCACTTTTCAATTTTAAGAGCACATCCTGATTATGAGCCTTCAAGATTTCGAGATTTTTTTGCGTAAATTGATAGTACAAACTTTTCCACCAAAACTGTTATACTAAAATTTCAGAACGAAATTCCATGTATTTCCAAAACAATAAAAAATCTGTTAAATGTGTTTTAAATCGAGTTGACTATTTTTTAAACACTGACTTAAGCATAGATTTAAGTTACCCTTATTTAACAAAATAGTAAAAAGTCCCAGTGCTTTAACCATTTTTGAGTGTTATTTTTTTAAACTATTTTTTTGGAACTTATTTGTTAAATTTTTTACATTTATTGTTAAAATGGTAAATGGCGCCATCAGCTTATCCGACGTTTTCAAGGCGGCATTATTTTCTAATTTTCTGATTTTAGAATATGACCCATAGCTTGAAATCTGAAAATGTTTAAGCAAAACGGACGAAAAATTGTATTACACCTAGCTTCACCATACTGTGATAATGACATCCCTATCCAAAATTCAACATTGGTGGGGACCAGGACCCTCGTAATTTTTTCGAAAAATATTCTATTTTATAAAACGGACAAAATTTTCGTTTCTTAGGAGTATCCACAACTGTTTCTTATAGATATGGACCAGGTCTGGGAAAGCTTCGGCGACCCTTAACATCTTAACTGGTTTTGAACAAATAGCCCAAAATTAAAATGTAATGACTCAAATCAAAGACCTGTTTTGATATTTTATTAATTTAAAAAAGGTCTATACACGACGGAATATAAAAAGAGAATGAGAGACTTATTTTCCACAACGATGTTCACATTGCAAACAGTGTTTCCAACTAGCAATATATTTCCAACACTCCTTAATGTGAATATCGTTTTACAAATCGAACAATTAAACAAATTTCATTAATTTAACAAAATACGTATGTCTAGGCTTAGATAAGTTCTTGAAGAGAATATCAGCCACCACATTCTGTGATGGACAATATTTCAGCAACACTTCCTTATTCCTGACGACTTCTCGCACATGGTGGAACCGTATACCTATGTGCTTTGTCCTCTTATGGTATACTGGATTGGTAGCCAATTTTTGTGCACCGTGGTTATCAATATTTAAAACAACTGCTTCGCCTGATGAATATCCTATTTCTTCTAGCAATCGCTTAAAAATATCGCCTCTTTTGCCGCATCTGATATGGCCATATATTCAGCCTCTGCTGCTAAGGGCCACACATGACTGTTTCTTGGACTCCCAAGATACGTGGGATTCTCCAAAGAAAAACATAAAACTGGTATACGACTTCCGTTAAAGAGCATTACCACCCCAGTCTGCATCCACAAAACCCTCCATTAAGTTTTTGCCAGCTTCGTACACAATTTTCATATCAGTAGTTCCACGAAGATAACGTAAAATTCGCTTTACAGCCTGCATATGTTTAATATGTGGTTTTGAATTTCTTTGTGCTAATTTTGAAACCGTGTGAAGGATGTCAGGTCTTGTTGAAATAGCCAAGTACATTAGCGCTCCAATTATGGACTGGTAGTCCTGTTGATTAATCATCCCACAGTTATCGTCATTACAAATTACCTGATGATTTACTTCAAGTGGAGTTGCTATGGGCTTGGAGTCTTGCATACCATACTCTTTAGGTAAATCTCTGATGTATTGAGATTGGCATATTGTGATTGCACCAGTTTTTCCCTGACGTTCAATCTCGATGCCAAGATAGTGATGTAACTGACCCTTGTCAGTTATCGGTAATACTTTTGCCAATAATCTTTTTACCTCCACAACTTGTGATTCATCTTCGCAACCAATTATGAGATCATCGACATAAACCGCGACCAGCACCAAATGCCCCCTCATTGTGGCCTTATACAAGCAAGGTTCATTATCGCTCCGTTCAAAGCCGATTTGTTTAAGTACAAAGTTCAATTTTTCATACCATTCCTTACCGGACTGTTTTAAACCGTATATTGCCTTATGAAGTTTAAGGACTTTATCAGGATAGCTGTAGTCTACAAATTTTTCTGGTTGTTGAATGTAGATTTCATGGTGAATGTCACTATTTAGGTACGCTGAACTGATATCAATTTGATGTAGATGCATTTTCCATTGTACTGCCAATGCCAATATCAAACGAATAGTTGAGTATCTTACCACTGGTGAGAAGGTTTCGCTGTAGTCTATACCAAATTTCTGGCTACAGCCTTTTGCCACGAGCCTTGCCTTAAACCGTTCTACCCCACCATATTCATCCCTTTTCAAAGCGTATACCCACTTTGAATTGATAGCTTTAACGCCTTTGGGTAGATTAGATTATATGGCACTATGCACCGCGACCAACTTAGGTCTTTTGTGCTGCCTAAAGTTACCCTAAAGATTCAAGCTACCTATAAAGCCAATAATCCTATTAGGCAAAATCTTCATAATGTCCGAAGGGGAGACAAAGCGATTGCCAAGAAACTTGGCACGCCTTTCACATAGCCTCGGACATTCGCAAAGAACATGCTCTGATGTCTCAGCTACCAGTTCGCAAAACCTACACTCATCCGTGTCCGAAAGACTCCTTTTGCGCAGGTGGTATCTGAGATTGCAGTGTCCAGTCAGGTAAGACACCAGGGTTCTCAAGTCACCCCTCCCGAGGGACAAGAGTCTCCTCGATCCTGCACTGGAAAAAGAAATTAATCTCTTAGCCTGTCGTTGGCCAAGAGAGTTTTCCCAATAGAGAGAGAATTCTGACTCCCTCCACGACCCGAGCTTCTCCCTAACATACCCCAAAGGTATACCACAGAATGGTTCAGGGCCAAACGCCTTTGGGTAAATCCATCAAAGACCAAGTACACTCAAAAAAAAAGTTTGTAAAGTCAGCAAAAATTTTGCTGAGTCAGCAAAATTTTAGTCAGGAGGGTGCTAGCAAAAAAATTGCTAATGTCAGCAAATTTTTAGCAACAAATTTAGTATATTCAGCAAAAGTTTTGCTAACACTTAGTAGATTAGAAATAAAAAAGCGTTGGTAAACATTAATAAATTTTTTAAATTTTTTGCTGAATTTTAGTAGACTGAAAAAAACGCAAAAAATTTTGTAGAAAAATTGTAATTTAGTTAATTTATTTGCTGAAAATCATAAAACATATTTTTGTGATTCTTTTAAAAATAATTTACTATAATAACGAAATATAAAAATTTTAATTTTTCCACATTGACGACATGAATTTATTTAATATCTGAAAATATATAGAAATAAATATATATAACATAACAAAAATTGTCTTTCAATTACTTACATCAATGGTTGTCTAAATGATGCTATCGTTTAAATGATGCTATCGCAACTGCCGAAGATAATTATAGAAACGAAATGAAAAAATAAACAAAAACAAACGAAACGAAAAAAACAACCCTTTTTGCAATAAAAAAAAAGGAACCATAACAAAATCTACCTAAGATGTGTGTCTTTGTCTTTCACTTTACTCTGTCTACATTTCTGTATATGTTTGTTTACAATTTGACCACACATATAAACATTTAGTTTAAATAAATAAATATTTTATTTTGTCTTTTATTTAATTAATAGACAATTATTTTCACAAGCCGGTGACAACGCAAAATTTAAGTTATTTTAATCCTCAATTTTGTTTTATGTATGAAAAACAGATACAAAAGTCTTCCATGATTGATTTTTTTATATGTCTTATTAGAGTTATACTTTTTAGTATCATTTTCCTCTTCTCTACTACATCTTGACATGCCGCGACATCTACTTCATTCTGCGTATATCTTTCAATCTGGTTGTCGTCCACACTATTAACCCATTCCTGCCTATTGGGTATTTAAATACCCAAAAAGGAGCCATCTTAAAAAAATTATAGCTAAATCCAGGTAAGAGTTGCATCAAATTGATTTTTACAGTTAGGTGGAGAAAGGATTAAAATACTTTAGGAAAATGTTGGTGTAAAATTGGGGGTTGGTAATTATCTGTTAAATTGTCTGCAAATTTACATATTCTGAAAAATTGAAAGAAAGAATTGAAATTGCCTCTGAAAAATTGGAAAGGCGACACATCGGAAAACTTTATTGTTGGCTAATAGTGTTAGGTATTCTTTAAAGTGCAAAAAATTTGTAGCTGGGTAGGACCACTCACTTGGGCTACAGGTATGATTTCATGACATGACCATTAAAATACGTATTTTACAGTTTTATGGAGACCCTTGCTTGAAATATCGATTATTTTTAAGTAAAAATGAAGAGTTTTGCATGAAAGAGCATAACAAAACAATTTAATTAAAAAACCACAGAGGAATTATTTTATATCAGTGGTTAATCATAAGTAACAAGTATGGGAAATCGAAAAGAAAATTATATCAAATAACTTTCAAAACCTTTAGTAAAGAATGTGTGAAATTTCATCGATTTTGGACAATGGAATCGGGGGTCAGGCATTAATGGGTTAATGTGCTTATCAGCACAATTTTTTTTAGCAAAATTAATTAGTAAAACATTAGTATATTAGTAAAGCATTAGTATAAAACAGTTAAGTGCTGAATAAGTATAACAAAAATTTTAGCTGAAAACACGATTTTAGCAAAAAATTTTGCTAAAAAATAGTATACCTGATTTACGAGACGTTTTACTAACTTTTCTACTAACTTATTTTTTTGAGTGTACCATTTTTTCTTAAAGATGACATTTCAGATTTCATTGCATCGTACCACTGATTACGATTGGCACTGCTAAGAGCTTCCTCTACTGTTATAGGCACGTTATTTTCAGTCATGTTGTGTAAAAACTGCTTTCGTGGTCTGCCGGGTTTTCCAGTTTTTATAATTTTTGGCCTACCGCGTCTATTACTACTACTCTCCTTCTGAATATTAGCATCGCTTTCAGCTTGTCCATCGCTTTCACAATCCTCAGATTCGAAACCTAAAAAATCATCCTCACTAGAATCAGGATACGTATCCCCATCAATACTATGAACAGGTTCAATGTCATTGACTTCTTGTGTTATTTGTCTCGTCTCAGAGTTATCAATATTTATTGTTAAATAATCTTCTGCGTTTTTAGGTTCTGATACTTCATAGCTGCTATTTTCAAAATCATCTTTTTGAAACATAACGTCACGGCGCTCGATTATCTTGTTATTATCTTTATCATATATATAAGCTTTAGCCACTTGAGAGTAACCAATCATAATAAAGCTTTCACCCTTGGCTTCAAATTTACGTGTGCCTGCTTTATTTAATGCCACTGCATACGCACCGAATGTCTTTAAGTGCATAAGTTCACTGTGTATAAGTTCCAACAGGCCATTTGTTTTCATATTGGATTCATGGGGAAATGGGCTTACATGAATTTTACTTAACATGCACGTTTTGCACTGTAATATATCATCGTTATCCTTTAGATGCATGCCCTTTATCATTTCCCTATTTGATATTTCACACAACGATTTATAATTTAAGTGACCAAATCTATTGTGCCACAGTTGATTTACGTTCCTAGCCACAAAAAGATTTTGCATTTTGACATCAGTTAAAAATAAACTATTTTGTTTTCGGGCCTTCAGTACCACGGTGCCATCAGCGTGATATATAATAGCAGACGTTGAGTCAAATTTTACAAATAAACCCTTTTCTACAACACGTCTGACGGAGATAAAGTTCATATCCAGTTCTGGGGAAAAAAGAACATTTTGGAATTTAATCTGTAAACCACTACTATTTTCAATAACTACATCACCTTTTCCTTTTGCCACAATATATTTGTGGCCCACTAAAGATATTTCTTCATGATGCTCTGCAAATGTTGTAAACATTTCCCTTTCACAGCACATATGTGAAGCTGCGACGCTGTCGACGCACCATTGTGTTTCCCTTATCGACTTCTTTTCTGTCGCTTGTATTGCATGTAAAAGTTGCTGTTGCTGCTGTTTTTTCTTTGGCTTTACACACTTATTTGCAAAGTGTCCGATTTCGGCGCAGTTGAAACACTTGTCCTTAAATTTGTTTTTGTTTTTGACATGCGAACTTGTCTTCAGGGACCGTAATCATTATGAGTTTTATAATAAAAATTACACAATAATGATTATATTATGAGTTTTAAAGATTTTCTTCAATGGTAATGATTATTTTTGAGTAATATTAATAAAAATCAGCCATAATCATTATTTTTGAGCAAAAAAAAATACAAAAATAATCATTATTTATGATTTTTATTTTTTTTCGCTCAAAATAAAACTCACTTTCAATTTATGACTTTCTTGTGAGGTTTTTTTACCAATATCCTCATAAAACAAATCCAGCTTCGCATTCATCTAATAGCTCTACTGCTTTAATCATATTTCTACCATTGTCAGTGGTGATGGTATAAATTTGATTTTTACTTATGTTGAAATCATTTAATATCGACTGAATTTCAACACGGAGATTTTGGGATGTATGCGATTTCTTCAGCTCTATAAGGCCCAAAGTCTTTACACAAATCGTACCGCTTTCAATAAATTGAATATTTATGCCGAGGATTCTGCGATTTCATCTTGTGGCAGTGTCCAATTTCAGGCATAGCATTCTGTTTTTGAGTGTGGCTACAATTTCGGCTTTAATGTTATTGTACTTTTCCTCTACCAAGCTCATTATATTTTTAGACGTTACAGCCGGCATATCTAAGCCACTAAATATTTGTGCTGTTAGCGTGTTAAAACAGCAGAGCATTCTGTTTTTGAGTGTGGCTACAATTTCGGCTTTAATGTTATTGTACTTTTCCTCTACCAAGCTCATTATATTTCTAGACGTTACAGCCGGCATAACTAAGCCACTAAATATTTGTGCTGTTAGCGTCTTAAAACCTTTTGAATCTAGGACGGCCAATGGAAGTTTTTCGGCAGTCACCAGATCGATGCACGCGTTTTTGGCTTCGTTTTGTCCCATTGTCACAGAAAACTTGATTTTTTTCACTCACTTGGTTTTCGGCCAATTCGCGTTCACATTCACTTCTTCCAAATGACGTTTCAAATTGCACACACATTTCGAAACGCGATAGTATCAAAATTATTAAGTAGAAATTATATTATGGGTATTCATGTAGGTGTAAATATATATACATATGCATAAAAATATGTAAGTGCATCATATATACATATATATATTTTTTTTTTTAACTCTAATTTATTTTGCAAGCTATCTATATATAGATATTTAGCAATTTCTTTTAAAATATGTACATAAGTATTTAAACTAAATAAAAAAAGGCATGAAGAGGAAGCAACCATTGTTGCACCTCTATATAAGTGTTATATCATTATAGATTATCTTGTAACAATTAGCTGAGTCTTCTTTGGGTAGAAGATATCTGCAACAGTTCTGCAGCTAAGGCATTTGGATGCTGTGATAGGCGGTGTGAATAGCGTTCGTTACTAATATTGATCTCTTCTTGCACTGTTGGAATAAAGAAGTCGTTATGTAAGGTATTATTTGTGACGAAATATGGTGCGTTTGCGATTGTTCGTAAAGTTTTAGACTGAAAACGTTGTAAAATGTTGATGTTTGTTTTTGCGGCAGACCCCCAAATTTGTATACCATATGTCCATATGGGCTTAATAATGGTTTTATATATGAGTAACTTGTTGACTATAGAAAGTTTTGAGTTTCTTCCTATGAGCCAATACAGAGACGTTAGTTTTAAACCAAGTTGTTTGCGTTTGGTGAAAATATGTTTTTGCCATGTTAGCCCCCTATCTAGGTGGATTCCTAGATATTTGGTATTGTCGGATTGAGGAAGAGTATCAGCTCCCATCATTACATTAGGGCAGTTGTTTTTTCTTAAAGTAAAGGTTACATGAACTGATTTACTAGGGTTGGCTCTCATTCTCCACGTTTCGAGCCAGTCTTGGATTTGATTGAGATCGTTGAAGGTTTGTTGATGCAGTTATATGGTTTTGATGGGAAGACAAAATTACTGTGTCATCAGCAAAAGTTGCGATTGAGGTGTGGTTATTTGTGGGTAGATCAGCAGTAAATAAGGTATAAAGAACGGTTCCTAACACACTGCCTTGTGGTACACCGGATTGTATTTTATGCAGCTCCGTAGCTTCATCATTAAACTTAACTAAAAAGTATCTATCTTCTAAATAAGACTTCAGTAGTTCGAAATAGGGATATGGCAAATGTTTTTTTAACTTGTATAAAAGGCCTGCGTGCCACACTTTATCGAAGGCTTGCGTAATGTCTAAAAATACAGCTGAACAATATAGTTTACCTTCAAACGCTGTTCTTATTGATTTAACCACTCTGTGAACTTGTTCAACAGTAGAATGTTGTTCCCTAAAGCCAAATTGATGGCTTGGGATGAGTTTATTTGCTTGAAGGATAGGTTTTAGTCTGAATAGTAGCAATTTTTCAAATATTTTACTTAGAACTGGCAGAAGACTTATTGGTCTGTACGACGTTACTTCTTCAGGTGGTTTGCCAGGCTTTGGGATTAATATTATTTGCGCCACTTTAAGTTGGGCTGGGAAATATCCATGTTTTAACATAGCATTGAATATTTGAGTTATATACTTTAATCCGAGTAAAGGCAGTTCTTTTAAATTTTAACTAATATGAGGTCATAACCGGGAGATTTTATTTTATTTGGTTGTTGCTTTATTAATTTTTCTAGTTCTTTGTAAGTGACAGGCTTAATGGGAAAATCCATTTGACCCGGAGAGTCTAGAAATTCATATATTCTTGAATCGTCGATTTGTGCCGATGGAATGTATGGTTGAAAAACGTCTGACAAGTGAGTAGTAAATAATTTAGCTTTTTCAATATCAAAGTTTTTAGCTGCTTTCCATAAAAAGTAATTTGTCGCATCTGTCGGTGTAAGAATTGATACATAATTTTCAAACTCCTTGTTTTTTTGTACATTGAGCGCATGTTTTAGCTCTTTACAAGCTTTGTTTAGCTTTTTTTGTCATTTGGATGTTTTGTTGTTTGCCAAATTTTCCTTAATTGTCGTCTATCGGAGATCATTTTTTTTATATCTCTACTATTAACTACGCGGACTTTGACTGTATATGTTTTAGGAGTAGAGTACCAGGCTGACTGTTGGATTGTTGTTGTAAAAATATGAAGTGCGTCTTCTATTTCATGACGGTTTTTAAGGGATATATCTAATTGTAAGCTATTGTTACAACATTCCTTAAATAAACTCCAATTTGTGTTTTTAGAATGTAGAACAGGCGATGGCAAGTTTTCATTTATTTCCGATTTTAAAGTTATTAAAATGGGCGAATGATCTGAAGATAAATCAAAACATGATTTAATACTAAAATAGTTTTTATTTATGTTCTTTAGAACACAAAAATCAATTAGATCTGGAGTTTTATTTATATCTGATGGCCAATAAGTTGGTTCTCCAGTTGATAAATGTTGTACATTTGTAGTTTTAATTACATCGAGAAGTTCTTTTCCTCTAGGATTGCGTAGTCTAGAACCCCATTTTTTGCGTTAAAATCGCCACCAACCAAAAATGTAGGGCCAATACTTGAAAAGTAGTGTTTAAACTGTTCCTTTCTTATCGTTCATGAAGGAGGACAGTATATGGAGGCAATATTGATTGGACCATGTTTGGTCAGTAAACTGATTGCAGTCGATTGGATAAATGCTTTATAATAATCTTTTACTAGTTCATGTTTTATATTATTTTTGATTATAACTGCTGTTCCACCTCTTGCAGTACCTGCTGGATGATTTGTAGTATAAATGGTGTAACCTTGTATTCTAACAAAGCTTTTATTCGTAAAATGTGTTTCCGATATTAACATAATGTCAATATTGTGTTCAGAAATAAAGGATCTTAACTCTAATATATGGTGTATTAAACCATTTGCATTCCATACTGCTATATTAAGAATATTATACATTTGAAGTTCTATTAATAAAGACTGTTAATAGATTGAGTATAGTACCCATTTGTTGCATAAGGGTTTTCACCATTGACTTGAGCGCAGTCATATCACTATTTTCACGTGACGACTGAGTATTTTGGGTTACAGGGGTTCTGTTCGTGACCACACTAGCATACACAGAAAAAATTATGGGCCAAAAATATCTAATAAATCGATTGTTTGAATATCAATGGCAATTTAAACAATTTTTTTAATTGATTCAATTAAAAAATTATTGAATTTTCTAATATATCCATACAGAGTTGACAACATGTAAACAAAATTTTTAAAAATTTGGCAAACTATTTTTTTTTTATTTTATTTAGATTAAATAATCAAACAAAGTTTCAATTATATCCATATATTATTTAATTTGTAAATAAAAAGAAAAAAATCGCAAATGATTAACTTTTAATAAGTTGAATAGTTTACCGATTTCAAATACACGCAAAATCGTAGTTATTTCACTAGAGTTTGCAACACTCTTTTTGTTGAGATATTCGTGTACGCACGAAAACTTAATTTAGTTTCGTGTTTTATCTGTGGTAATAAAAGTGCACATGTGGATTTAAATAAACCTTATCGAAAAAGGACAATTAAACTATTATTTTTGTAAATAATTAAATTTTCAATAAGTATAAGTGTTATTAAACTATTGTCAAGAAAATTATTTTAAGTTATTCCTTTACTTTTAGATATTCTTTTACAAACCTTGTCAATCTGGCAAGGGCAGGACTATCGCTGTAGCCTTATATATTTCTAGAGCGTTCTTTAACGAACAGTTGAATAAAAGCCATTAAAACGAGCGGTCGTGTTTTAATTACTCGAGCTATCCTTACAAATCAGAAGTGGGATTACCGAATGTAATCCAGAAATATTTAAACGAATTAGTTAATGTTGGAAAACGCGTGTGTCGCAAAGAACAACGAAATAAAAGTGTTAAACAGAAAATCTCTGCAACTTGTGTCGCGTGTGTTGTAAAGAAAAAAAAATGGACTACTCAAAGTATACAGTGGCAGAGCTAAAAAATAAGCTCCAGATTCGTGGACTGCACTTATCCGGGAATAAGTCAGAGTTGGTGCACCGACTACAGCAGTTCGAAGAGGAGAATCCTGGTTTTGATGAAACAAGTATCAACTCAGAGGAAACTTTGATGGGTTTCGAGGAATATACTGATCAACAAAATAACCGGCAAATGAATGAAATGCAGAAAAACATGTACAGCCTAATGGATGCAGTGGCTGCGTTAACTAGGAAAATTGATTCTTTGGAAAAAGACAAAAACGGTGAAACCGTTGGTCAAACCAATACATGTACAAGTCAATTGTCAACGCCTGTTGCGTATGTAAATACACAGACAAGTGTAACGACAACATACAGTCAGCCAGTAACTACAGCGTCAAACGTATTATATTCGCCAATAAGTGCATGTGTTACGTCGTATAATAATGTTCAGTCGCTGCCAGCGTATGTACCAGCAGCAACTGTGTTCAATCATGGTCAATATTCGTTAAATTCAAATGCTGCGTTTGCCGGTGATGCCAGACAGACAAGAAACGTTTTTTCCCCGTACCACAGTGGGGGTAACAATTATATGAATGTTAATAATCAGGATGCTGTTTATCAACGAGCAGGAGTAGATAGTTATCCGACTCAGAGTATTAACGAAATGATTAGGATGTTGCCTGAGTTTGACCCATGTAAGGGTGAAATGACTTCTGTAAAGTTTGTAGATCGTATTGAACAGTTAAAAAATGCTTATGGGTGGAACGATTCAGCTGTTTTGTTCGCAGTGCAGAGCAACCTAAAAGGTGTTGCGAAAATGTGGGTAGACGCACAACCAGTGTATCGCTGTTGGACTCAATTTGTAACTGCATTTTTAGGCGACTTCCCGTGTATTCCAAATTCTGCTGACACTCATATTGAAATGATGAACTCGCGAATGAATAAAACCGAGTCGATGTTGGAATATTATTATCGAATGCTTTCAATTGGTCGCCGTGGTAACCTCGATGACAATAGCATAATCAAATATATTGTGAACGGTGTTAGTGATGATAACTTACGTAGAACATTAATTGCAATGAATTTTGTGTCGTGTACCGATTTATTTAAAACGTTTAATAAAATCTATGAAGAAAATAAAATGAAAAACATTCAAAGTGAACAGTCGCGTAAAACGTATTTTAATAATAAAAACGCAAACAATGATAAACCGAGTCTAAATAAAATAAGTGTTAGTGACGGTAAAGAAAACGTGAAAACGGGTCCAATGTGTTTTAATTGTCGGGAACGTGGACATATCGCTAGAAACTGTAAAAACAAATCTAGCAAAATGAAATGTAATAAGTGTAACTCTAAAGACCATGAGACAGAAAAGTGTCAATCGCGATCTGTAAATTTAATTGATAAAGATAAAAATGATCGAAAAAAATAAAGAAATCTTGAAACAAGTCGAATTGGAAAATGAAAAATATATTGCATTTATAGATTCGGGATGTGAAGAGTCATTGGTGGCCAAACGTGTGTCGTTAAAATACAAGGAATCTATTGTGAATTATGAGGAAAAACTATTCGGTTTCGCGGGCGGAAAATGCGTGTGCCGTGGTAAACTCATAGTGAATATGAAAATTGATGATAGTCTTAGGAAGGTTGAACTAATGATTATCGACGATGATTTGATGCAATATGATTTAATAATCGGACGGGACATTTTTTCGGAAAATCGCGTGATAATAGAAAATGGACAATGTCGTGTAATAGCACTAAAAGGTGAGAACCTAGATGTTAATGAATCGTTAAATGAAAATGAAAAGTGTCAGTTACAATCGTAGTTGGAAAAATATTCGGCATGTTTCGCGGAAAATATTAAGGATATTGGTAAATGTGACGTTATCGAAATGGACATTAATGTAAATTCGAATAAACCGGTTGCAAGAAATCCCTATAATATTCCGATTCCAAAACAGAAAACGGTTGAAAGATTAATTGATGAACTTTTGGAAACGAAAATAATTCGTCCGTCAAAATCGTTATACGCGTCACCAATTGTACTCGTGCCAAAACAAAATGGTGAAGATAGACTTTGCGTCGATTACCGCGAATTAAACTCAATTACGGAGAAGCAGCCCTGGCCAATGCCAACTGTGGAAGGTGTGTTGCAGACGTTAGCTGGTAAGAAGTATTTTACTATTTTAGATATGATGTCTGGTTATTATCAGATCCCAATACTAGAAGAATCTAAGCAGTTTACGGCTTTTGTGACACATAATGGTCATTTTGAGTACAATAGAATGCCATTTGGGCTTAAAAATGCCCCGAGTGTTTTTCAACAAATGATGTCTGTTGTTTTAGAGCCAATTAGAGACCACGTTGTCAGCTATGTGGACGAAGTAATTGTCGCTTCAGATTCGTTCAGCGAAGGCCTTTCAAAATTGGAAATATTCTTGAATGTGGTGCAAGATCATGGCTTAACACTTCGATTGTCAAAATGCTCATTTTTGAAAAATAGTGTAACATTTTTGGGTCATGAATTAAATGAAAATGGTTTAATGCCTGGTCGAATAAAAACATTAGCAGTGAAGAATTTTCCTATCCCAACTAGTGTTATCGAGGTTAGACGTTTTATTGGTCTGACCGGATATTTTCGAAGATTCATTCAAAATTATGCTTTAATAGCAGCACCGCTTACTCGTTTAACGAGGAAGAATGTTGATTTCATTTGGTCTGACGAATGTAATGTATCATACGAGAAATTAATCGACCTATTGACTAGTGAACCACTATTAGGCATATATGATGTAACAAAGGAACACGAACTACACACAGATGCATGCGCTTTAGGTATAGCAGGTATTTTGCTACAAAAGGATGATCAACACAACTTGAGACCAATTGCTTATTTTAGTCGTTTATGTAACGATGCTGAGCAGAAATATCACGCGTATGAATTGGAAGTATTGGCTGTTGTGGAAGCGTGCCAACGGTTTCGTACGTATTTGCTGGGAAAGCAATTTTTAATTGTAACCGATTGCTCGGCAGTTGCCAACCTAAAAGTATCGAAACCAGTTGTGCCAAGAGTTTCAAGATGGTTTCTCAAATTGATGGAGTATGATTATAAAATAATACACCGCAACGGTAGTAAAATGTGTCATGTCGATGCATTGAGCCGCGCTCCGGCAGAAGATGTTGACAGCAAAACCGTAGTTCAAGATGTAAGTGAAAAGATTATGATGATAAAACCATCCACCGAAGATTGGGTGTATATGATGCAATGCGAAGATGACTATTTGAAGGAAATAATTAATGTTTTGAAAGGTCGTAAACAATCACCTCAACAAAAACAGTATGCCATGGAATTCGTTGTGAAGAAAAATCGCTTGTTCAAGAGGGGTGAGGATGATGCATTGCTGCTGGTGGTACCAAAAGGACTACGATGGCGTGTTGTGAAATTGTGCCATGATGATGTAGGTCACCCAGCCCTTGAAAATACTTTGAAACGTTTAACGAAACATTTTTGGTTTCCAAGAGCAAGAAAATTTGTGAAAAATTATCTGAAAGCATGCGTAGAATGCTGTTATTGTAAGGAACCACAACGAAAAGAGTGTGAATTGTTTGGTATGGATATACCAAAGATCCCGTTTGAAGTCATGCATATGGACCATCTCGGTCCATTTATTAAAAGTCGTCGTGGTAATGAACATCTTTTGGTTATTGTAGATGCTTTAACAAGATATGTAGTATTGTGCCCAGTGAAATCAACGAAAACAAAACCAGTCTTAGATGCGTTAAATCAGCTGTCTTTATATTTTGGTATGCCAAAGGTGTTGGTTACAGATCGTGGTACATCATTCACGTCGTCTAATTTTGAAAATTTCTGTTCGGAAAATAATGTTCAGCACATAAAGGTGGCGGTACGAACTCCAAGAGCAAATGGACTTGCTGAAAGAGTTAATAAGTCAATTTTATCATATTTAAAATCAACAGTAAACGATGCTAAAGATTGGGATACCGAAATGCAAAATATTCAATGGACACTCAACATGAACGTTAACGGTACAACGAAATATGCTCCACTGGAACTGGTGTTTGATTTTCCCATTAGAGATATTTCTGGTAATAAAATCCTAGCAGCAGTCCAGGACGTTAATATTGATATTGAAACAACAATGATGAATAAAAAACGTGAACATGCAATTAAAAACATCGAAGATGCTCGAAAGACTTGGAAAAAAAGATTTGACTCCAAACATAAGACTCCCCACAAATACGAAGAGGGAGACTTAATACTATTAGAAGGCGCTATTCCAAGCACAGGTGAATCTCGGAAACTCGAAGTAAAATATAAAGGGCCTTACATTATCAACAAGGTTCTCAGATACGATTGATACCTCGTAGAGGATATAGATGATGCCTATGATGATAACCCTAATTCCAAACCACAGGAAGACTAACTCGAGGACGAGTTGTAAGCAGGATTGGCCGAGTTGTCAAGAAAATTATTTTAAGTTATTGCTTTACTTTTAGATATTCTTTTACAAACCTTGTCAATCTGGCAAGGGCAGGACTATCGCTGTAGCCTTATATATTTCTAGAGCGTTCTTTAACGAACAGTTGAATTAAAGCCATTAAAACGAGCGGTCGTGTTTTAATTACTCGAGCTATCCTTACACTATCATTTAAAAGTTGTCTGTGATTTTTTTAAGAAAGCAATTCAATTACAAGAAAAAGTTCACGACAAGACAAGCAAAACAAAAATTTTATCTTTACTTTTATTTGTTTTCTTATAATACATTTTTATATTAAAAAGCTTTAATTTTATTATAAATAAAATGTCAATTTAATTTACAAACCTACATTTCTTTTTTTATTTAATGGGGGGCATATAACAAAAATAAAAAATACGAATTTTCAATTAAAACTACCATTGTTTTCTTCTCAAGTTTCAATTAAAGTTTTAATCAATTTAATTAAACTCTTTAATTGAGGGTGTAAAAAAAGACAATAACTTTTTTTTTTTTATTTAAATTTATTTTCATCGGGATAAACATTAATTGCATTTATAGTAATTAAATGTGCTAAAGTCCCAAAGCTTATTTAACAAATTGTGAAAAACAATCTGATGTAGGCGTGTCCCTATCCGGATCTCATTCCTGCCCAAGGAAATCTTCAGGGGACTTTGTTATTAGAATTTCTAGAGATATTTGTTATGTTAAATCACAAACTCAATGAGAATTTCTTGTCCTCGTCTAGGAGCGAGATTCAAAATTTAAAATATCAAAGAAAAAACAAAACAACAACAAAAAATTGTCACAATTGGCTTTGTCATCTTCCAAATACTACTCTGTTTTTTTGACAGACCTAGCAATGTAGTGATGTTTATTCAAGTAAATCAACAATAGAAAATCATATGTTTTCTATTAGTGTCAGTTACATTTAAATTTGCACAAGCACCTGCATATTTGTTATTTAAATTTATTTTCATCGGGATAAACATTAATTGCATTTATAGTAATTAAATGTGCTAAAGTCCCAAAACTTATTTAACAAATTGTGAAAAGCAATCTGATGTAGGCGTGTCCCTATCGGATTTCTTTTAATTGATATTATTATTATTTTATTTGAAAGAGTTTTAATAAACTGTCTACAAATTTTTTTAGTTAATATTATCATTTCAGTGGTAGGTGTAAAATCAATTAAAATATTAATTGATTCAATAAAATTTTTAATTGAAAACCGTTTTTAGTTTTTTCTGTGTATGTTTGATTAGTTGAGTTGACTTGGTTCTGTTGTTTTTGAGTTGCTGGCAATTTTACAGTTTGCTCCTGAGCTGCTGGCGCACGATGTTCTTTAATACGAAGTTTGGGGTATAGCTTATTTTGTAGATCTTTGTAAACTTGGCAACCTTTATAGTTAGCTGGATGATTGTTTTCACATAAGACACATTTGACATCATTTGATTTAGATGTTATTTGACAGTGTGGTGATTTCCAGTGCATTTTACGCAACGAGAGGCGTTGTGGCAGAATTTTATTGTGTGACCGTACCTTTGGCAGTTAGTGCATTGCGGTATTACACGTTTTGGCTTGGGTGGTTCAAAAACTATTTTTGTGTGCATAATTGTTTTGATTTCATAAACTTTTTTGTTGTTTTGATTTGTTTTGAGGTTTACCCAGAACAGGGATGTTGGTTTTTTTGGTTTTTCTGTCGATTATATTGCTTAAATTTACCACTTCATGGCCGTGGGATATCAATTCTTGCTTTATTCTATCAACAGATGTTGAATATTGCATTCCTCTAAGGACTACATTGAAGTTTCGTTCGCTTTTGATCTTGTACGTATGGAATTCTGTTTTTTTTTCTAGCAATGCCTTTGTAACAGGGTCTGGACTTGACCTCGGTCGTTTATTTAATTTCTCTATTTTGTTATCGATTTTCTTTATTTGATTGTCGATTTCTGAGTTTCATCTCTACTTGAGGGGACAGACGGTATTAATGGTATAGATGTAGCAAGCGTACTTGTTGTTATTGTTGGCGTAAGTGAATTTACTGTTGATGTAATGGTTGTGGTCGTTATACACGACGTTGATGTTGAGATTGGTGTGAACGTGCCATTTGATGTTGTGGGTGATATTACACCACCAGGAGGTGGTGTTCTACCTATCCCCATATTTTTGACCTAGCAAAAACGAAGATAGTATCTTCCAAAAAAAAAGAGTCCAAAAAAAAAATTAAGTTTTTTTTTCACTTGATTCTTTTTAATTATTTGTTAAATTCCTTTTATCATGAAAGATTACACAGTGAATAGCTTTATTTGTAAAGAAAAAAATTCTTTGTTTGATAGTTGAGCGTCTATATCGCTATTAAATTACTTGTAACTTGTTTTTTTTTAATTTTTATTATTTTCACTGTCGTACAGAGAAAATGCGTGGCCGATCATGTTGAATGCAGTGTTGTCAACTGCATCATATATAAAGTCGTAAATTGAAAGTGAGTTTTATTTTGAGCGAAAAAACTAAAAATTATAAATAATGATTATTTTTGAGTATTATTTTTTTTTTGCTCAAAAATAATGATTATTGCTGACTTTTTTTCATTATTACTCAAAAATAATCATTGAAGAAAACTTTAAAAATCAAAAATTTCAAAATCATGACGGATATAGTTACATTTGTTACCGAGTTTAAAAATGAAACAACTGAATCTTTTCGTTGTTCTTTTCAAACTGACTTTATTTTATTTAATTAAACTTAAAATATAATTTTTAAAATGGAATTTGCTTGCAAAGCAAATTCACACGCTAAAAAATAAATATAATTATCTATATAAATAAAAATGTAGATACTTAAAATATTTGTAATAAGATCCATACAGACAGAAGTATAAAACAGAGAATTAAAGTAATGAGGACATTTAAAACATATGTCTGTATGCAAATATAAATAGGAGAAAAGATTTTTAAAATAATGAAGTCTTTTTCTAAGATTGGGGCTCACTTTATTTAGTGGCCCATTTAATCTTGAAAAAAAAATACAAAAATTATACTTTTCGAAAAACAGGTTAAGGAAAATTTTATTCAAATTTAAAACCACTACAACGTCATTGAAGTTTTTGAGTTCAAAAACTACACTCAATATAATATATCTGTTCGCTCAACAGAAAAATTTATTACATTTAAAAAAATGTATTCCTGTTTTTTTTTGGCTCAAAACTAGTATTTTTGTTTATTTTTACAATTCTTAATTAAAGTGCAAAATAAGTACATCTACAGTTTTATTTATATTCTTACAAAGTATTTTATTCACATTCGTCAAATTTACCCGGTTAACTGGTTTAGCCGAATATTTACACACAATTTATATTTAAGCCAAAAACAATGCTACATAGATGTGAAATATAATAATAAAATTTGTTCTTGTAGGAAATATATTGCTAGTTGGCAACACTGTTTGCAATGTGAACATCGTTGTAGAAAATAAGTTTCTTATTTTTTTTTATATTCCGTCGTGTATAGACCTTTTTTAAATTAATAAAATATCAAAACAGGTTATGGTGCCCAGAACAATGTTCTGCTAAGTTTTATTAAAAACAAAAGAAGGAAAAACTTTATAAACGTGTTGTAGAATGAAAATGGCGTCTATGTATCAAATAGAAAAACTTGATGACACCAATTATGATAGCTGGTGTATACACATGCGTAGTGTACTAATACACAATGGTTGGTGGAAATTGGCAAATGTGTTGCTCAAGAAGGAGGCAGCTACCGATGTACAGACTCGAGCTTAGTGGGATGATAATGATGAGAAAGCATTGGCTACAATAACGCTTTGCTTAACGCCGACCCAGTTGAATATAATAAAAAATGAAGCATGGTTGCGGCTGGAGGAAACATACAAGCCATGAGGACCACTTCAGAAAGTGTCTTTGTACAAGCGTCTTCTTAACCTGACAATGGTGTCGGGTGGTAATGTTAATCAACACATAAATACGTTCATAGAGTTGGCAGAAAAGCTTTCAGACACGGGCATTGTTGTACAAGATGAACTTCTTGTCATAATGTTGCTCTCCAGTTTGTCTGAAGAGTTTGAGTATTTTGTTGTGGCCATGGAAACACGAGATGCGTTGCCGAATTTGTCGACAGTTAAACAGAAAATTCTAGAAGAAGGCAACAGACACAAAGAAAAAAATGAGCGGGAAGAAGCAACAACAACCATATATAGTCTTTTTCTCCTATTTGTATTTGCATACAGACAGATGTTTTAAATGTTCTCATTACTTTAATTCTCTGTTTTATACTTCTGTCTGTATGGATCTTATTACAAATATTTTAAGTATCTACATTTTTATTTATATAGATAATTATATTTATTTTTTAGCGTGTGAATTTGCTTGCAAAGCAAATGTGACATTGATGTTACAGTTGCTGTAGCAGAATCGGAGTTTCGGCAACAGATTCGGTTTCCTTCAACTGCTCATAAAGCCTGTGCAATTGATCAATGGTGGCCGATGGTGCAAAAACAACACCTTTGCTGCTTAGAATTTCTACAATTTCTTGTTTAGTCAAACGCGAATTCATGTTCCTGTGTGTAATCAATGGATAAGTCGAATTTATTTTTATTCTGTGGCAAATGTGAATGGTACATTCCACACCTGAATTTTTAAAGAATTCTTTTATTTTTAAACTTTATTTTAACATTTTTACAATAGAAATTTCGAATAAGCTTGTCTTTTTATATCTTTTCAACAAAAAAAAAATATAAAAATGGTGATCACTCACGGATGGAGTGAAGTTAGCTGCATTGCAGTCATAATCAGCTGGGTCGAGAGTTGCGGGATCTAAATCATTATAGTATAATGTATTTTTTTTTTTTTATGTTGAACCAACATTCAGGGGATGCCCCTACTAATGCATTGCAAACGGATGAGATCTACTTGACAAGCGGGTAGTACGAACAGAGACCCGGTCCCTCAAGATGAGTCGGCTTATCTCAGCAGAACACTTCCCATGGTAATATCTATAGAACAAAGTCACACAACCCACATTCCAACGAGTCAATAGAGTTCGAAACCCTACTGTCGTTGATAACGCTCTCCGTTGCACACGATCCAGAAGCCCCAAAATAGACTTTGACTGCCCATATATGGGCATGTAGGTGGTATAAATAGTAAGGAGATCAGATGGGGTGAAGTATTTCTTACACCGGTTTAGAAAACCAAGACACTTGAAAGCTTCTTTCGATTACTTGAATAATGTGATCTGTCCAACGGACATAACACTGTATTCTCATGCGCAGAACATCAAGAGTATCTGAATCCTCAATAACGATTCCATCCATATACACAGATGACGTGGTTGAGTCCCCAGACCTATGGGTCAACATACAACATTGAGTCTTACGAGCATTAAAATCGACCCTGTTCGCACGACCCCACTCTGAGATTGTCGAAAGGTCATGATTGAGTGTGTCATTCATAATCTGTCTTTTGCCCCCGACCTCCACAAGGCTTGGCCTACGATCGAAGGAAAAAGAATGACAAATGTTGCTGTCATCTGCAAAGGAGTAAATAGGATTCATAGTTCGACCAAGGAGGTCATTAAGAAAGATGAACATAACTGAAACTTGTCGGATGAGACCCCATCTATAACAACACGTATAGTACGATCTCTGAGAAAACTCGAGATAAATCGAGAGAAATCATTACCTACACCAAAGGCAATTAGTTTTGATAACAGTGCGCCGTGCCACACATGATCGAACGCCTTAGAAATATCTAGAGCAACTACCTTGTTCTCACCAAACATGTGAATAGACCGACTCCAACATTCAGAAAGGAACGCCAACAGATCTCCCGTAGAACGAGTTCAACGAAAGCCATACTGTCGATCACTAATAAGTGAGTTGGCCTCCAGATAATTTACAAGATGGTAGTTGGCCATACTCTCCATCACCTTCGAGAGCGCAGAACATATTGCAATTGGTCGGTAATTTTCAGGATTATTAGCCGCACCCTTTTTGGGGATTGGTTGAACATTGGCAACCTTCCAGCACGAAGGGAAGACACCTGCACGGTATGAAGAGCTGAACAGGTTAGCCAATGGACGAGCTAGCGTCAAAGAGCACTGTTTCAGTACCAGTGCTGGTATGCCATCCGGTCCCGGTGACTTGTTTACGTTGAGATCCGCAAGAACCCTTTTAACGGCACGAGCTCGAAAGAATATCTTGGGCATAGTACAGGATACCCGCCCAAGCTCGGGCAGTGGTTGATTGCTCTCCGGCAAAAGTGAATTTCTCGCAAAAAGATCAGCCAATAGGTTAGCTTTATTAACCGAATCAGTGAATGCGTGGTCATCCTTTATAAGAGTTGGAATAGATGAACTAGCATTATTCCTTACTCTTTTAGCAAATGACCAAAAGCTCTTACTGCCCTTAGGAGCAGAAAGAACTTTAGCACGAAGACGCTGTTCGTACAGCGACTTAGTACTTTGGCACAAGCCTTTCTCGCCTGTTTGCGTAGCAATTCAGTATTGGCGTTTTTGTTATTACGCCAATTACTAAACGCTACCTCTCTGGATCTGACTGCGGTACTGCAAGTCTGGTTAAACCAACACTTATGTCTTGCTTTAGCCGAAATGCGCTTTGATGGAATGAATAACTTTATTCCAAGCACGATTATGTTTTCCACCATTTTCGATGCGGCATCAACATTTTCATCAAGAAAACACAGTTTCCAGTTGAATTGCCGATAAAAATCATTAACTTCAGCCCAACGAGCCTTTTCATAGATAAATACTGAGCGTTTCGTAGCTGAATTTGAAACGCGCCGAAGTTCGGAGTACGAAAAGGAAGCGGAAATGGTGCAGTGATCCGAATTTCCGAGAGGTGCTAATACCCCCACATCATATTTGTCCGGGTGTGAGGATTGAAAAAGGTCGAGGATGTTTTGGACTTGCCCTTCAACACTCGGAATGTGTGTTGGTTCATTCACTAACTGCGCAAGATGGTTATGCGCGGCGAAGAGCTCAACGTATTAGCCCTCGGGAGTTGTATGACTCGAATGGCGAAGCCAAGACGAATTGTGAACATTGAAATCACCAGCAACAACGATTTCACTGTCCGGGCAATTCTCCAGAAATCCAGATATTGAGTGGGAAAGGGCGTCGAAACCATCAAGGGATTATTAAATTGAGGATCATTAGAGTTTAAATGTTGCTGAAACTGGTACACAACATTTTCGCGTATGTACATTACAAGGCCCCGGTGAAAATAAAAAGAGGATAGAGTGTGATAGCCAGGTATATGAAAATCCTGAGGATCAGTTTTTTCAGATACCTGAGTTTCACTTAAGGCGAAAATATCAGGCCGATGTAAACATATGTGGGCATATACAGAGAAGAAGTTCGCCCTCAGTCCGCGTATATTGCTGAAGTCTATTCTAAACCGACCTGTCATCACAATAAATAAAAATATCAAGGCAATATCTTACGTTAGTACAAGTGCCAATTAATCGGTTTGCTGATTAAAAGGGTTAAACAGTGATCAGTGTTATACCTTTATCACTGCCTAGCCCAACAACAAAACAAATAATCGACAGTTTGCACCACGTATAGATGTAAATGAGGGAAAGGAGAAAGGGGAAAAAAATTAAAAATCAACAGCAAAAAACAATAACACGATAGAGGCATAAAAGTCCTTTGTATGGTCATCGCAATATGCTGGCTGATGATGCTGTTGATGTGCATTTGGTTATTGTATGTGTTGTAGTTGTTGTAATGTGTGTTGTTGTATTTTTGGGCGGACAATTGAATGTAAACACAAAAAAAATTAGCGACATGGGACGGACAAAAAGAAACGTGTAAACACTTTGACTGACAAACACTAATGTATTTTAAATTTAAATAAACAAGAAGAATACTTATATTTTTTATTTATTATAAACTTTTAACTTAAATAAAACGAATCGATTGATAAAACGATAATTGATTTTTAGTTTGTATTATATATTATTTAACACACTAGGCCGGATAATTTATTTTTCATTGTTTTATAATACAAAAAATATTTGATCAAAAATAAATCACTTTCGTTGAAGTACTAATTTTTGTTCCTAAAGCTTGATTCACACGCTAATCATCCATGTCCATATATCTACTATTTCCAAGTATTGGGCACATGAAATGCAATTTTTAAAAGAGAATTTATAAAAAAAATACAATTTACTATGCCAATAATGGGAAAAAGTGTAGTCAGCGTGTGAATTGTCCTTAAATGTATTTGACTTATATAGGTACATATATTCGTCATTGTGATCAGCGGACAAGTTATAGTTAAGTTGGCAATCAGTTCCATGCAGTCGGTTTAGTGTTACCCGTATTTATCTAAAAGCAGGTATTTGGTTGCTGCAGCGAAATACCAATATCATGGACACCCACATTCATCTACCACCATTTTGGGAAGATCTCGCTTTATGATCCCGTCGTCACCATAATAAATTAGTGACATACTGGAAAATTTGATAGGAGCACAGCAAGGTTGCATGCCATTTAGTAGTCCCATTTTGCGATATTCTTCTATAAAATGAGCATGAAAAGTTTGAAAAGTATCTGGCGTTCGATAAGGCCCTGTACAGTCACCACGGCAGTAATTAGCAAAATAGCCACGTGGAGCAATTATCCAATCGTCCCAGCCCAGCGCTTTAAAGGACACGTAGAAAGATTCTTTGCAACATTGACCGTGTAGGGCTCCGTTGCAATTAATGGCTCGACGACGAACACGTCGCTGTCGTCTAGCTTCAGTATGCAAAACTAAAAATGGACGACTTGAATTCAATGCTTCTTCATCATAGATCTTAGTTTCCGTTCCTTTAACTCGTACGCCGTTATCTTTTCCACTTGTCACCACTATTGGGCGATTGCTGATTGTTTGATTGTATTGAAATTTGTTATAACTTTCGACATTAGAGTTGACGTTGTTCAAATTCTCATTGTTGCTTTCAATCGAATTCTTGGTATTTCTTTGTTCGTTTGCTACTCTTCGACTTCTGGTACTATGACCAGTTTCGGTAACACTAGTGTCATTAAATAAATGAAGCGTATACAGCTTTCCACAGCCTGAACAGTCAATGAGAAGTATTAACTTGTCAGCTTCTCTTCTTGAATACCATTCTTTTACGGTTGCTGTCATATCAAATTTTTGCCAACCTAAATGTGAGGCGTCTACTTCAAATGATGCACAAAATTGAGCCACACGATCGAAGCCCTAAAAAAACAAAAACTGTTAAATTTTTCTTTGTGGAAACATAAGCAGTAGTAAAGCTGTTATGACACTGTATAGTTTTTGTATAGTTTCAAGATGTATTGGGAGAAAGAAACAACATTAATGTGCGAATGAAACATATATACAATTTGTAAACAAACAGTTTTGTTTTTTTTTTAAACTGACAGTTCCAAAAAGAAACTGACAACAAACTTATTTGCCTGT
Organism: Delia radicum; assembly: GCA_021234595.1. Taxonomy (NCBI): domain Eukaryota; kingdom Metazoa; phylum Arthropoda; class Insecta; order Diptera; family Anthomyiidae; genus Delia; species Delia radicum. Next base: position 5,066,218 of record CM037856.1, read on the forward strand.
GAGAAATGTCAAGATAAAGTTCAAAATTTTCGTTTGCACTTTTGACAGATATCCCAATTTTTCGCTGATTTATCGATAACAAAAGTATTTGTTTTGACATTTACTACAATTTGGCACTATGTGTTCGTACTCTTTACACTAGTTAAAAAATTGAGTAACAATATATTTGTACTGCTTTAATTTAGATTGTCAATACAAAAACTATACAGTGTCATACGGGCTTAAAGCAGTCTACGAATATAATTGTTTGTAATTTTTAACAGATCGTCATTAAATGAAAGTACTATATTACAATAACACCGTTCTACAAACAATAAGAAATTGCAATCAATTTTCAAGTAACCTAGTGCAGATTGTAAGTCTAGCTATTTCAACTTCGAGGGTTTTTTTTTTTGAATATGCCTAAATATATCTAAAACAACAATAGTCTTAAAGTTAATGTTTTCCAGAGTAAAATGAGCATTCATTTGTTAAAATCGGTTAAAAATTGACAAAGTTATGGTACATTTTCTATTATATCTATTATATAATAATTACAATTGTCAGTTTTTTGTTAACTTTTTCAACTTCTACGAGGATTTTTTCGTTACTGCACACAAAAAATTTTCAGAGGGAATACGATGAAAGCCTACTTAGTAAAATTTTTTTCATTTAAGTTTTGTGAATTTCATCCAGTTTTGTATAAATTATATATCCCCTTGTGTTAATTTTGTATTTGCATTTGCACAATTTTCCTAAACTACTTTCCACATAGCAAGTCATTTCATACATTATAAAATATTACTTATCATTTTAATCTATTTACAATTATTTAATTTATTTTAATCTGGTTCCTATTACCTCTAACATTTTGTGTACATATTTTCATCAAACCTTACTTGATAACATGTAACAATATAAATGTGGACTAACAATAGATAATAGGTCATTTCTTTTACATAAATGTTTTCGAGAACAAAAAAAACAACAAAAAAGTTTGTTCTCTATGAAATAAAACATGTATTAATTAAATAAAACTTTACTGAAACATAAATAAACTAAATCTTATAAATAGTACAAAAAAAGTAACGGAAACAAAATTCTGTGAAAAGGTAAGTTTATTTTATTTATTAACAAACTAGATTCTAACCCTAATATTATTTTTTTCTAGTTCCAAGTTATTGGAGTGGTGAAATTGGCAGAAATTTTTTTATTGTTGGTGCAAATGAGAAGAATGTTTTAACATTAATAAGTAATGGTAACATTTAAGATTAGTGTCATGTATTTGCTATATATTTTGCAAATAAATATAATTTTGAATACATTAACAAAAAGAACAGCATTTTTAGTCTAAAAAAAAATGGAAAAATTTATTAAAATATCTAGGAGTTTAAATGAAATCAGTGGATATTGTTATTACGATTTTCTGCTTAACTTGTAAAAGTTGAAGAATTACCAAGTTTTTGTAGCAAAATGTCATAATATGATACCCATTTTTTGATAAACGTTCCCCTAGTTTTTTGTGTGTGTGTTTTCCTGAGTAAAATGAGCTCTCATTTGTTAAAGACTGTTAAAAATTGGCGAAGTTATGGAATTTTTTCTATATATACAGAGCAAATTTTGTTCTTTCTGGTGCAAACTAATGCATAGTGCGAAGGAAGAAGAAACAAAATTTTGTATTAAATAAAAAGAAAGATTCGAAAGATAAAAAAGTTGTAAAATACTGAATAAATTATTATATATATAGAAAATGTACAATAACTTTGTCAACTTTCAACAGATTTCAACAAAAGAAGACTGAATTTACTCAGGAAAACACAAGCTTTAAGAACATTGTTGTTTTAAAAGTAGATTCGATAAAAAACCTCGTAGAAGTTGACAGTTAAAAAAAATTTAAAATTTCAATTGTTATTAAAAAACTCTACCTATTTATATTAAAAATATAAAAAAGTATTAGACTTACAAAAACAAAAAATTGCAATCACTTTGCAAGTGAAGTAGTGAAGTAAGTTACAACCTGCACTATTTCACTTAAAAAGTGATTGCATTTTTTTTTTTTTTTGTAGTACCGTGTATTTATAGGTACGGAGTAACGATTTATCTGTCCATTTTGCTCTATTTTACGAGATATTGCCTATTTTATGATTATTAAAAAAAAAATGTGAGAAAATTACGCCTGCTACAAGTAAGACTGAGTGGAGACACAACAAAATAATGGTTTGAAAACAATTGTGAACTAAATTAACTGGCAATTTTTTAAATATGAGAAACGCGAATTACTAAATATTAGCATGGAAAATTAGTTCAAATACGGATGAAATTTGTTTTTATGCAAAATGGGATAACTAACAACTTTAACTAAATGACTGATTTAAATGTTAAAGTTACCATGGGACTACTCCACACATAGACTACGTAGTCAGTTAAACATTAGACTATTGTCAGCTAAAATCCACGACATCAACGAGAAATTTAACACTCGCTGTAGTTTTTCGGAAAATTCGTTAATCAGGGTTAATCGTGTAAATATTACAATTTATTCCATTAAAAATTTAATAATTATTAATTTATTTATATAAATGTCTTTTCTAATATATACTGTAAAAGTATATATCGTATATATGTATTTATATATATGTATTTTTTATAAATTCGAAGGTTTTTAATAGTAGAATTTTCCTTCGTAAATTAAACTTAATTAGCCATTTAAGTTCTTTCCACTCTGTGTAATTATAATGTTTTAGAATTAAGGTATACCATTTCTGTAAATTGAGTGATCTACCAAAAAATGATGTACACTATTTTACTACTTCAATAAAGACAATTTTAATTTCAAATAACTGATTTAAACAACAGAAAAAATTAGTTCAACTGATTTGGAACCCGTTTAACAGACTTTTATACTAACTTTTTTTATGAGTATATATTATGATATTCCTTTGAGGCCATTTAAACGACGCAATTTTTGCATGCAACGTTGCGTGCAATTATTGTTTGTAGGCAAACGGGGTAGAGAAGCAAGCGGGGTAGCAAAAATTGCACGGTTTTCGTTTTTCAAGATATTTTTTGACATTTCTTTTTGCTATCGTTCGTATTCTTGTAAATTTGCTTTATTCGTATTCGGCTACTCAAGTGTTGTGTATCGAAAATATTTCGTAAAATAAAAAATAAATAATGTGGAATAAAGAACTATTTATTTATATAATTAAATTATATTATTTTAAATTATTACGAATAAATTTAATTTCAACGAATGAACAATTAAAGAAGATTGGCAAAATAAACGTCAAAAAAAATTGCATGTAAAAACTCCTCGTTTAAATGTTCATGATTTTTAGAATCAACTTTAAAAGAGAATTCAAAAATTGCCTGCAATTAATTTCTTCGTTTAAATTGCCTCTTTCTAAAGAAAAAATTAAATATGTATGTCTACACAGAAAAAACTAAAATTAAGTTTCAATTAAAATATTTATTGATTCTGTTAAAAGTTTAATTGAATTCGGTCCTATTGAGGAAATTGTAGTAACAATTTAAATAATTTGTAACTATTTAATTTATATTATTTTCAATTATAAGTATATTCATATCTATTGAAAATTTAATTTAATATTGTTTTTTATTTCAAACTAATTTTTAGTAGATACTATTAAAACAATAACTAAAATTTAAAAAAAGTCACCAAAAAATGGGGAAAAATTGCTTAAATTAAAAACAAATCGCCAAAATTATAAAAGTTTTAAAAAATCACCAAAACAATTTCCAAAATTTTAATAAATCGAAAATATTTAAGAATACGCCAGATTTGAAAAAACTGCCAAAACTGCAGAAATTTAAAAAAATACCAAAATTAAAAAAAAGCCCAAAATTAAAAAAAAACTCTAACATTAAAACAAAATTTCTAAAATTGGTAAAATTAAAAAAAAAAAGAATTTTGTACTTTAATGGATTTTTTTAATTTTTTCGATTTTTTAAAAAAATTGTATGTGTTTCTATGTTGTGATTATACATTATAAAATCTGGAAATTTTGTTTATACCAAATTCATTTTTAATTAAACATATTGTTAAACATTTAATTGAAAGTGAGTTTGAAATCGAACAAAAATTTAATTGAAATATTTTTGACAATAATTTTTTCTGTATATTTTGACATAATCTTTTAAAACGGAGATACCATCACGGATATACCATTGCAACCCAAACTTAAGTTTAAGTGTGCAGCAGTGTGCCATTTCAAAAGTTGATACTTTACGTGCAGGGCAATTACCACGCATCTTGTAACATAGTTTTCAGTATTTTTTTTTACGATATCTCAAATCCATTAAAGCGACTCGTGTTCAGCACACAGACTATTTTTTTAATTTTCCGAAATAAATTTAAGCCTCAAACTTTGATCGATATGCATCATGTGTTAAAGTGGTCCAATTTGACTCAAATTTTGACATTTTTTTTGGACTAAATGTAAACAAATTTCGTTCGGCGCTCCTTGAAATGCGACATTTTAAAATTAAGCAGCCAAACTAGTATTTGTGTTATAACGATGTTCTTTTTTTTTTTAATTTCAGAAGATTTTTATTTAATAAGTTGATTAAAGAAAATTGTAATTATTGACGTTAAAGTTTAAAAATAAGGGTAACACACACAAGAACGCTTGAAAAGCATCTGAAATCGTCAAAAATATAAATCAAAGTGAAATACATTTTTAAATTTTCCAATTGTATAAATTTTTTCTTTATCATTATTTCACACCACAATCACACTAGTGAGCTTAAACGATTCCTTGGGAAATTTACGATTTTGTTTATCGTTGCCTAATTTAGGCGATATGAGCCAAAATATTTAAGGGTACATTTTGAAAACTAAAGCATATAAAAGAGAAGTTTTAGACAAAAAAATATTTCTCTTACCAAGATATAACCACGCTCGAAAAACTATTTTTTTCTGCTTCTATTTAAGAAGATATCGGGATTTTCGCTTTTTGGAAAAAGCTAAATTTGGCGAAAAGTATCTAAACCTTAATTTATATTGTTCTAACTTCAACGCTTTGCTATTAATACTTAATTTCTGCAACATTTCATAAAAATCCGTCTATTAGTTTATAAGTTAAGACGATGTCCTTTTAAGAAATCATGATAAAATCCTGAGTCCTTGGAATAAAGTAAGGACTTATTATTTATTTATAAATATTATTTATTTTATTATAAAGAGTTTTTAGTCAACTTAAATTGGTTTTTTAGATTTTTGAAAACTATATTTTTTTTAAAAATAGTTAGTTTCTGAAATTTTGCGAAATTTTGATATTGAAGCTTTCTCGCTTCCAACCCGTGGAAAAATGTCTTCGCAAAATATTTAGCAAATTTAGGGCCGTTATTACAACTTGCCTTTAAAGTAAATGTTAATAAAAAGTAACTTTAGCTAAAATGAGGAATAAAGTGAGCTATAATGTTTTTCGTTATTACAACTTCCCAATAAAATAAAATTAATATTTTTGATAATGTGGCAGCACCAAACTAAAAACCGATTATTGGTTTATGAATTGGTTTATAAAAATACGTAGTGGCAACGTACTTTTATTTATTTGTTTACAAACAAACAATTATTTGTGAAATTCGGTATTTTCTTCTTCTTCTTTATAGAGCAGAAAATGTGGTAACTTTAAACACATAAACCTTACGTTTAAAGTTAAAGGCAACAATATCTTCCCTTGTCACTTTTAGCTTAAAGTATACTTATAATAACGAAAAACTAATAATCTGTCAGATAAAATCCGAACTTTAGCTATTGGCAAGTTGTAATAATGGCCCTTATTTTTTTATCGGAATATAATAATTTATAAGTATAAAACGCGTATTTGACGCATTTGTGGTAAATTTTATGAAGGCTATCCTAAGGCAGCCTTTCCTGTTAGAGTCACAGAAGAAAATTTGTCAATTATATTTTGGATATAAATATGTATTACATCAATACAATAGTACAATTAATTGCCTATATCATTTTGTGTATAAGTTACTAATTTTCAAAAGTTACTAAATTCCATAAAATCTTCATTTTCATTATATCTTTATTTTCAAAGTTTTTTTTTCTCAAACAACTTATTTTTTTAGGTAATTTCAAGAGAATTTTTTGAATGAAATAAAATTCCAAATGGAAAGAAATTTGCTACAAATTATAAAGTTGTAAATTTTTTGCAAGTGTTTAAAGTCTATGCGGATTAAAAAAATATTTCGGATTTTAACGAAGTTTTAAAATCAAAAACCGGATAAAACTATAGCTTATTTTGTTTAAATTAGTATCAGTTCAGATATAAATTGTATCGCGCCATTATTAGGATGTACTTTAGTCTGATATTATTAAATTAAAACTACACACAGAAATTCGGTAACGACGACTCAAATTCAGCTTTTATGGGTTTTATACAACTAGCACAACTTTACATTAGTTTTCACAACAAAGTTGCATTAATTCAACAAAATTTTAGTTGCAACACCCAAAATATTCAGAAATCTAATATAAATATTCTTGTACTAACTGAATTTTTAAGTTGTTACCATTAATAAACACTTTTCAATTCGGTTGGCAATTTATTTCTCTATGTGTATACTAATGCAAAATTTATATACATTTTTGGGCCCATTTTTCGGATAAAACTGTATTAAGACTCATATTAAATTTCGTATGATTATATAAAGCATCATATTAATTTTTTTAATTAGAAGTCGAAAGTTTTTGTTTCAAAATGACCTGAAATTGCGATTTCTATTATTAATACATTATTTGGCAAAAAAAGCTGTAACCCTAGTGTGCACATATTTATATAAGTTTCCCGGGTTACATAAAAAAATACATAATCAAAATAAAAAATCGAATTTGTTTTCACTTTTTCTTTCTAAAAATTTAATTTGTTTATGTTTTTTGTAGTTTTGCTTTTTTTTTTTCATAAACATCTGGGATTTTGCAATTTTTGTCTTCTCTAAATCGATGCTATTTGACGAAATGATGATCTCTTAAAAATTACAAAAAACCAGTTCGGAACATGCTATAATGCACTGATTTGCCATACTTTGTATGTATAAATGTTTTCAATCAATTGAAATATCCATATCTTCAGTCTTTTACGTTTTATTCCTGAGCCTGCTCTGGATTTATTTTTTAATGCCACCCTATCGATGCGTATATGTATCTCAGCGTTTCGAACGTGGATCTTTTGTTTTGGCATTTCATTGTTTTGATGTGAAAACTCTACAAGTCGATGATTCTTATACATTTTACCTAAAAAATAAAGGAAAGCAATAATAATTAGTAATGATAATTATAATAACCACATTCAACAAAATGTGTATATTATATAAATATTGGAGTAAAAGTTGACAAAGTTTCCGGTACAAAAAATTAACAACATATTTGTCAAGTTTTTTATATTCACAGAAAAAACTAAAATCGAATTTCAATTAAAATATTTGTTGATTCAATTAAAAGTTTAATTGAATTAGGTACATTTAAGGAAATTGTATCAATTAAAATAATTTGTATCTATTTAATTGATGCTATTTTCACTTTAAGTTTTAATTATATATATTAAAAATTTAATTAAATATTGAATTTAATTTCAAACAAATTTTTAGTAGTACTATTAAAGTTTGAAAAATCGGGGGAAAAATCGCTAAAATTAAAAAAAATTGCTACTAATGGAAAAAATCACCAAAATTGAAAAAAACCTCCAAAATTAAAAAAATTCCAAAAACCGCCAAATTTAAAAAAAAACGTTGCAAAAATTTAAAAAAAAAACACAAATTAAAAAAAATCGATATCAAAAAAAAAACGCCAAAATTGAAAAACAATTGTCAAAATTTAAATTGTTGCTAATATTTAAAAAAAAACGCTCAAATTGGGAAAAATCGAATTTAAAAATTGGGTACTATTTTAAAAAATCAACAAAATTAAAAAAAAAACACCAAAATTGAAAAAATGTTTATTTCTCGCAATTTTTTTTTTTTAATTTTGTCGATTTTTTTTTTAAATTTTTGTGATTTTTTTTATTTTTGATGATTTTTTTCAATTTAGCAATTATTTTTTTTTAAATTTTTGAGATTTTTAGGATTTTTTTTGTAATTTCAGAGATTATTTTAAATAATTTTTTTTTTCAATTTTGGAGTTTTTTTCAAGTTTTGGCGATTTTTTAAATAGTAACGAATTTTTAAATTAAATTTTTTTTTTTTTAATTTTTGTATTTTTTTTTTTTTTTGTTAATTTTGGCATTCTTTTCTTTGTTGTCGTTATAAAAATTTTAAATTTTGTGTAAACCAAATTTATTTTCAATTAAGAATTTAATACATATTATTAAACTTTTAATTGAAAGTGAGTTTAAAACTTTACGGACATTTTTTTTTTTTTTTTGATTGTAGTATTTTATATATTATATTTACCCTTTTCAGCAAACGTTATTATCTCCTGGGTAACACCGAAAAAGTCATCATTTTCATCAAAAACTTCTAATTTTGGCAAATAGTTTTCATGACGACTTAAAGCAATATCAGCTGCATTCATGTTGTCGACATTATTTATGTTGTTAGTGTTATCGCCCAGAACACTGTCTTCTTGGAGTTGTTGCTTTTGATTTGGTATTATACTAAAATTATCATCAGTGTTGTGGGGATTATGATATACAACACTATTAAAACTACCATGACTACTTTTGATATCCGTTAGATATGTAAACTTTTTTGCTGTTTCAATATATTTCTTGTTGGGTTGGTTGTGTTTGTTGTTGTTGTTGCTATTTTTATTGTTGTTACCAATATGTTTTTGAACCGTATTATTATTACTATTATTATTATTATTATTATTATAACTATTACTAATATTCTTTTCATTATTATTATTTCTAATAATATTGTTGTTAGTGTTCATTTGTTTTCTTCTATTATTCTGCTGTAGTTGTTGGGGCTGTAGTGTTGTTGTGATGTGTTGTGGATTTTTATGGAATTTATGGTGTTGTTTCAATGCTGTTGTGCTTGTGTAATTAAATAGGTCTTGCTTTTTTGGAATGTATAAAACTTGATTGAAACTATTTGTAGATATTGTTGTTGTTGTTCCTAAGTCACCGTTATTGGTGTAGTTAATGTCATCATTGATGTGTGGAGAACGTGTTGTTTGCTGCTGTTGTTCTGCTTTTTTGTCATTCTTTTTGCGATCATTACCTTTATGACCAAAAGATTTGTTGATACTTTCCACACCATCCACAGATCCAAAGTTGTCTTTCATATATTGTCGAAGTTGTTGCGGTTGCTGATATTTTGTTATCAATATATTAGAGCCTTTTGCAAACGTTGATGACCAAAGTGGAAAACTTTGCTGTGGTATATAGCGATTGTGATGATGTTCTGCATAATTGTTGCTGAAATCATTAAAGCTCTTAATACCGTCAGCTCGATAGATAGTGTCCCAAATAAATTGTTTTGGCAGAGGATGAGTTACATTGGGTTTATGTTTGAGACCCAGTTTAGATAAAATTTGATGTTTAATAGATTCCAAACGCATAATATCACTTTGAGCATGGCTTTCTGTTGTTGTTGTGTGGTGGTGATTGTTGTTATGGTGAGGGTGTTGTTGAAAATATTGGTTTAGTTTTAGTGTTAGATGTTGATGAGTTTGTAGTGTGTGTTGATCAAATAGTTAATATATACAAATATATGTAAAGATTAATGAAAGAATTAAATTTATAGCTTGTCTAGAAAAGTATTCAGATTACTCGAATTTATTTTTGTTCGAATGAACAAGTAACTCAATTTTGTTGATTTAAACAAATTTGATATAGAAATGTAGAATGAAGAAGGTCTTATCAGTGTTTACAATGATACATTAACCCATTTTATACCACTCATCGATTCCGTAGGAATTTTGTGACGATATTTGGTAGAAAGATGTAATGATGTATAAATAAGCTTTTTATGAAGTTGATATTCAAAATTGAAACTCCAACTTTGACACTTTGTATGTACTTAACTGGTTAACATTTTATTTTTAATTTGTATTTGTTGGCAAGCGGTAATACACAATTTGATCTATCCGATTTTCACTATTTTTGAGAATAATATGACAACACTGGCGAAATAAATTTTATTTTTTTTTTTTGTTTATTAAAAGAAAATAGCAAATTTCTCACATTAAAATAGAAAACGAAATAATTTTCTGAATATTAAAGTTTTTACAAGTTCGGAAATTTCGTGATCCTATCTTTTAATTTTATATAAAAAGTACACACTGCACAGCAAATTTTACTCATTCATAAAATATTCGCATACGTCCTTAACCAGTTCAGCATATAACTTTTAAAACACCGGTCTTCTTTCCATAAATTAATAATTTTTCAAAAAAGGGCCATTAAAAATGTAAAAAATTTTATTTTTTAATTAACAATAGTTTTAATTTTCTTTTAAGTTATTTGTATAGGAAAGACCTCAAATTATCAAATGCTTTTTCTGTGTCATTATATCTGCCTCCTATCCACAATTATCGGACCTTAAAAGTAGGTGTGGCTATAAAGCAACGGCAGTGTAAAATGGGTTAAGATAAAAAAAATCTTTTTTCAAAATTTTATGTGAAAAAAAACTTTGTTAAAACATTCTAAATTTCAATTAAATTTTGCGAAAAATATGGTCCATATGGTCGCAATATTTAGTGTCAATGGCGTCGGTTAGTGCTGGTAAATTTGGTTACTTTTCAATACTCGATAGTACTCGACATTTTTAATTTGGATACTCGATACTACTCGATACTTTTAACGGTTTTTAAATTTAAAATTCACTTAAATTTCTTACAAATACTTTATAAAAATTTTCACTTTTATTGAAAATTTAAATTTTAAAAATATATTTTTTAACTTTTTTACAAACTGTTCAATGTTTTTATGTAGTGTTTTAACTTTGTTCTTTAAACTTTTCATCTTTGATTTGTTATTCTAGCAGAGTTGTATTTTGATGCTAATTATTTTAGCGGAGTCGCATTATTGTATTGTTAATCGGTCCAAAATACAACTTTGAAAATATTGAGTTGTTACTTTTAAATATCGAGCACCCAAAAAAAAAAGACAAATACTCAATACCCACTACTCTTTTTTTTCCAGCACTTGTGTCGGTATTCTTGTTTTCGATTTTAGGAGTCAATATTGTAGCGCTGTGTAATTTTTAATTTTAAAAATTTTTAAAGCTAAATATTATTATTTTGTGTAAAATATTGTATTAAAAATTAAAATCACCTTCAGATGTTAATGATCCTGATGATGTTTGTTTCCTTTCCAATACTATATCATCGTTAATGTCATTGTAATTTAAGGAGGCACTTGAAGTTATACTTCTATCCATAATTGGAGATTGTAAGGCACGTTGAACGCGTTGCGATGATCGTATTAGTTTTTGTTGTTGTTGTTGATAGTTGTTGTTGTTAATAATATTACAATAATGTTTAATCTGTATTGTATTGTTAATAGGAATTATATTAGCAGATAAATTAATATTGCCACTAGTGGAGCTTTTGTTTTGAGTATTATTATTATTTGTTGTATTTGTAGTATCATTATTATTGTTGTTACTATTACTATCGTTGCCATTATTAGCATCGTTGTTATTATTACTATTCTTATTATTATTATTATTATTATTATTATTATTATTATTATTATTATTATTATTATTATTATTATTATTATTATTATTATTATTATTATTATTATTATTATTATTATTATTATTATTATTATTATTATTATTATTATTATTATTATTATTATTATTATTATTATTATTATTATTATTATTATTATTATTATTATTATTATTATTATTATTATTATTATTATTACTATTGTTTTTAGTCTTCATTTGATTAAAATTTTCAGTTTTATATTCAAAATTCGAGTTAACGCTATTTGTTGTTGTTTCCTTGTGAACATTTCCTGTTTGCTGATGTGGTTGATGGTGTTGTTCGTGTTCGTGTAGTTGTTGTTGTTGCTGTTGTTGATGATTTTGATAGTTAATAATAATATTACAGTTAACGATTTTTGGTCCTTCGAACCAGATTAAACCAATGAGTAGCCACACAATATTCGGCTTAGAGCCACGTACACGTTTAATGTAACGTACTGGTGATAATGTTGGCATACTGATGGTGTTGTTGGTGGTAGTGCATAATCCTAGTGATGACTGTTCGTTGGACAATATACTGGATGATAAATATTGCTGAGTTGTGGAGATTTTTTGAACTTTGCTCATGTAATTCTTGTAGAATTGTTTTAGTTTATGTCGTTTCCTTTGTATCAATAATGACTGAAAATTATGCTGAGTCTTACTATGTACAACTTTAGAATGCTGATGTTTGCGCTGATACCGCCTTCGTCTGCGCTTGTTAAGCTGGCACCATCTCGTAGTAAACTCTTTACATTTGTGGAAAACCGAACTATAATGATGATGGTAATCATAATTGGTCCCATTTGATGCATAAATCGCTATTAAAACTATCACCAACACCGCCACTTGTAATTTTTTCCATTTTTGAACAGTTGGGAAATTGTTAATGCTTAACAGATATTGAGGCAGCATTGAATTAAATAGATGAACAACGACCATGTAGTAATTCCGTTTATATATAATAATAGAGTTGCCATCCATCAAGTAAACCACAGAGTAATAACGGTTATTGTGGGTAAGTTTTAGTAATAAACTATAATCGGTGTCGTCGTTTGTGAGATATACAGCTGTGTTTAATGACCGAGAAGAGCGAATAGAATTGGCTTTTATTTTGCTTAGCAAAAAGAGGTTAAAAACATAAGAAAACGACAAGCCAGAATCAGCTTTAGTTGCAAAAGAGCAACACGAGTTGTTAGTACGTACTAAACGTTTGCAATACAATTTATCACCAGGGGGATGATGTTGAAGATGACAACAACAGTGGCAAATACAATGATTGCAAAATGTGCAAAAACAACAAAAATCCTTCCAGCAACAGATATCCCTCCAGCAACCGTATTTATAGTTGTCTTCAACAGATATTTTTGGCAATTTGTATAAACAGCAGGTATTGCATATAGGCATGCAAAAGTAACAGCACTGGTTGTGGTTGCCACAACAACAACAGTAGCAATTGAACCAATGTGAACATTGACATAGACAGCAACATGTCAAATAAGATGGCGATATGGCAGGCGTCAATTTTTCCTGAGATGCGTTGTTAACACCAATACGACTTTGTTGCGATGGCGTGGTGCTAGAAACCGTCTGCTGATACAAGTTTCCGCAGTAGTGGGAACAGCGTTTATTGGTACTTCGACTATTACATGCCCGATCTTTGGCCGATGACGACGACGTTGTGGTACAACTCTTTTTGTCATAAAACTGTTGTTGAGTTTCGGTTATGTGCTCTCTATCCTGAGGTTCTTCTTCAACTAACTCTACTTTCTTGCCCATTGAATCCTGCTGAAATCTCTGCCTCTGATAATAAACGTGAGTAAATAGTATTAACAGTAATAAATCACCCATGGTCGTAACATGCCCATAGTTGATTGTGTTGTTGGTATTTTCTGCTCTTAAATTTGCCTCAGAACATGGACCACTGCCTTCAGCAGTCTGTGTAGCCCGCCACGTTAGGAAAGCAAATATATAAGAGAGTGTACGTTTTTCCCCACCAGATGCATTACTGCGTTGTGCAGTAGCTGTGTTGGAAGTCTCGGTAGTAGTGCGTGTGTATATCTTTTGTAAGCGAACATTTAACGCCGACCAAAATCCGTAAAAGGCCGATCTAATATTTCGTATATTACGTAAAACAAGCAAACAAACTTCAAAAGCGCTCGCCAGCATCATGCAGGCCAATACTTCAAAAATCCAGTTAAAATCATATAAATCGGTTTGTTTATTTGTTGCCACAGGGGTATTATTGTTATTATTGTTGTTGTTGTTATTACTATTACTATTATTGTCATTCGTTTTTAAAGAGAGATTCGGTCTTATTAATATTGTCAGTATTACTATCACTGGTAACCCATGAAACAACAATTTCATTACTTCGATGTTTTTGAGGATTGCCTTGATGATGATAATAATGATCGAGCATATTCTTTATCGGGAAAGAAAATTTAAGGTGTTCTGCATAAAAGCAATTAATTTTTGTGGTTATATTGCATGGAATTTTAGCCAAACGTGTATTCGAATTAGAAGCTATGACTTTAGCTTCTTCTTCACCCACAAATCCACCTCCATAGCTGTGTTGTTGCTGTTGTTGTTTATGGTGCTCTGGTCGATGTATAAAACAAGTACTGTCGTCTACTGAACATATTATTGCCAAAAGTACAATTAAAATTGGCTTAATATATTTATTATATACTGCACGATGATGATAATGAGGTATATAAATTGCGGATGTGGTGTTGTTACATTTTGTGTTGCTCTTGCTGGTTGTTGATATTGTTCCCATAACCTTGTTTTGTCTAATATACATCCAAAAACGCAATGTCGATTTATTCTTGTTAAATAGTCCGTCAACATCGATTATATTTATTTATATACGCATATGTACGTGCACTCAAAAATAAGTTAGTAGAAAAGTTTGTAAAACGTCTTGTAAATCAAGGATAATATTTTCAGCAAAATTTGTTGCTGAAATTGTGTTTCTGCTCTTAACTGTTTTGAACTAATGTTTTACTAATAATTTACTAATGTTTTACTAATTTATTTTGCTAAAAAAATATTGTGCTGATATGCACATTCATAGTGTGAACGACAACTAGATTTAAAGGTATACGCAGAATGAAGAAGATGTCGCGGCATGTCAAGATGTAGTAGAGACGAGGAAAATTATACTAAAAAGTACAACTCGTGTAAGACATATGAAAAATCAATCATGGATGATTTTCATCTGTTTTTGATAAATAAGACAAAAGGGGCGCCAACAATGTGGATTAAAAAACTTAAATTTTGTGTTGTCACCGGCTTGTCAAAGTAATTGCCTATTAATTAAATTTAAAAAAAAATTAGTAAAGATTTAAAAGTGTATTTGTAAACTAATTGTTTATAGTGATTTTCAGTGATATTCATGTAGTGTAGTCAAACAAATATACGTTCAGGTAGACAAACGAAAGACAAGGACACACATCTTAGGTAATTTTTATATCAAACTTGTAAAAAAGACAAAGTACGGTCTTGTTTACTCCCCCTTTACGTTTTGTTTTTAAATAAAATAAAAACAAGTGTAAAAATAAAAAGGAGAATAAAAACAAAAAGCGTGTATTGTATATCTACCAACTTCGAGCTCATATATTAGTTCTTATTTAGTGGGATAACTAGGTTATATGAATGTTTGATGTTTGCATGGGATTGCCACATCTTTCAAAACGTGTTCTGATGATGGAAACCTAGAAAATTCCCGAAATAGATCTGTCAACACATTCCTGAAAGTGGTGAATTAATAAATTTGAAAACAAAAACTCTATAGATTATTTGTTTCCTTTTTCTTATTGCAAAAAAAGGTTTGCATATATGTTATATTTTGTTATTTTTTGGTTAGTATCTAAAATTACTGCATTTATCTGCTTTTAAAAGATGTCATCATATAGACAACCATTGATGTAAGTAGTTAGATAATTTTGTTTATGTTATATGAAACTATTTCTATATATTTTCAGATATTAAATTAATTCATGTCAATTTGGGGGTATAAACATTTTTATATTTTGTAACGTATTGTAAAAATTTAAGATTTTCAGAAAATAAATTAACAAAATTATAAGTTTTCTACAAATTTTTTTTTAGTCCACTAATATTCAGCAAAATTTTAATAACTTTTAGCAAGGATTTTTTAACCTTTAATCAACTAAGTGTTAGCAAAACTTTTGATAAATCTATAATTTGGTTGCTAAAAATCAGCTCGCTGATGTGCAAAAAAGATTTTGCTGACATTAGCAACCTCCTGACTAAAATTTTGCTGATTCATCAAAATTTTTAAATGTACTTTAGAAACTTGAAAAAAATGACAAGACAGTCGTAAACGTGTCGCTGTACAGCCAATTTAATGAGTTAAATAAGAATAGAAGATATTGTGCTGTGCTTTTTTCATGGATGGTAACCGATTCGATGCTGTTTTCGGTAGAGTTACCGCTATTTTCGTTTATTTCGGTAACGATATTTTAGTTATTTTGATAACGGTAGTTTTGGTATAACAGTTTTTCAGTTACTTCGGTAAAGGTATTTTAACGGTAACGTTATTTCAGTTATTTTGGTACCGGTATAACAAGGATATTGGTAATGCACACCGATATTTTTAGCCCCATCCAAATCGACTAAAGATTAAAATATGTTTATGATATGTCTGCCAGAGAACCAAGCCGACCCTAAACAATCGGAGGCGGCGGCGCGGACTTTTTGGTTTGGCGGCGGCGACGTTTACAAGTTTATAACGGCGGCGGCTGAACTGTCGGCTTAAATAGGTTTTTTTAAGGAAGGAAATTTATTATTTGAACTTAAAAATAGGAACAGTTTTCTATTTAAAAAACATCAATTAAAACTCCGAAATTTTAAATTATAAAAACTATCTAAAAGTAAAAAATTAAATAATATTAAAATTTTAAAAATATTTTGTAGTTTTTGAATTTTAAAAAATTTAATTTCTAAAAATATGAAGAAGCTAATTTTAATGACTTTGCTTCACAATATTTATAAAACGTCTTATATCAGCTAACAAGGAAACTACACAGTGGTGAATCCTCAGGTTCGAATAAAACTTGGAGAGAATCATAAAATATTGAACACATTTTTTTTAGGTGCGCAATATCAAGTTTAGGGGTTAAAAAGTGGGGTGAGAAATGACCCAATTTTAAGATTTTTTAAGATATTTCTTTTGTAAGTTGAAAGGTATTTGAAAGGTGCATCCACCGGTGTATAGAACATGTCTGTACATATCCTAATATTTTTGTTATTCAAAAAACAATTTTTTCGAACACCTCCTTTGTATGGGGAGTTGTCGTTAGTTCGAGTTCAAATTAACGTATAATGGTGATTCGATTACATATGATTTTCTAACAATTGTGAATTGTTGTGGTGTTTGTCTTAGCTATCTTCTGCAATTACAATTATATGTAAAATCGATCCCATGTAATTGAAACTGGTTTTAAGCCACAGCAAAAATCGACCTGACTTTAGATCAAGCGGTTTAAGCGCCTGTCTAAAGTGTAGTGCGAAGTGCATGTGGCAAAGAAAGCAGGTTCAAGCCACGGTCAGGTCAGGATTGCATTTAATAAATAAGCATTTCATACAGATGCAATCAACAATAAAAACCATAACAAATAATTACAGTATTGTCAAAAGGATTTCTGATGAAGGTTGTGTTACCAGAAACTGCGCAGTCTAATTCAATTAAAAATTTACAATGTAGTTATGATTTTTAGAAAAGTATGCCTTCTCTACCACGCCTTTCTCAAACAATTGAAAATACGTGCATATTAATTATAGTATTAATTGCACACTGTCTAAGAAGACGATGAATAAAATTCAAAAATCCCCAATAAGGTGCTCATTTAATTTAATCGAATTTTTTCAAATTTCGTCATCATTCGGCTTTAATACGACGTCGCCCGAAGAGCTTCTTTAGCCCATATTTTTAATATTTGCAATAAGTGGCCACTCTGCACCCAGAAACTATTTCACTTTTGCTGCTGTAACTCGATGGAAATGTGCTTTTTTTTATTGAAAAAATCTAACGGCACTTGCTATGGTTTTTCTAGAAATTTTGCATGCTTGCAAAAAATAGCACTATATAATTTCTATGGTTCCAATAAAAAACTTTAAAATACAAGCGTGTATTAAAAATCATTGACACATAGTACAACTTTTTCCCGGCGCAGCCGATTAAATCGGCGGCGTCTCATAAGCCGACTCATATTTTAAGCCGATACGAGTCGGCGGCGACGCGAAACTTAAGAATTTAACCGGCGGTGGCACGCCACCGACTTGCGCCGGTTCGGCTTGGGACTCTGATGTCTGGGCATGCTTTCACATGTTTTATATACCGTTGGACGTGCCTTAAAAAAACCTCTCATATGATATTTTATAAGTTGCCTTTAGTTAAAGTACAAAATTCTTTAAAAAACTAAAAAAGATCCTTTTTTAGAAACATCCCAGCTCACAGGATCTCATGCTAGACCGGAAATATTTTGGGAACGATCATAAACAGGGACAGTTCATGCAAACGCATGTTTTTTTCCTTAAGAATGAGAACAAGGTAAACAAAATATTTTTGTGACTCATAGAATTTGAATTAAAATGGCATCGATTTGTTACACTGTACCAAAAACAGCGGTGAATTCAACTAAATCCCATGTTAAATTGATTAATTTGTGATCACTATACAACCAAAAAAACCTGTTCGTTATTTTATCAAATTGTTTAGTAAATGTATTTTTTTACATTTAACTATTTGACGAAATATCGTCAAATGTATTCACAGAAATTAGTTATTTTAACAAATTTATTTAATCAAATTGAATAATTATTTTGTTGTTTTAATAATGCGCTTTATTCAATTTAACAATGCGCTATATTTAATCTATTCGTATTTTGTCGATTTATCGCTAATTTTTAATTTTTAATTTTATATTTTTTATTATTAAATTTAAGTTTTTAATAACATACGTTTTTAATTAGCATATTATAAAAATAAGAATTTGATTAAAAAATATAACGTAGTAGGTACCCAATTCCAATTTTAAAAAACACATTTACAACACACATTAATTTAAATTGAATATTTAACAATTAATTACATTTTTTATATTTATATAAATAGTTTTCTTCACTATTACGGATGATCACTTACATAAAAAAATAAAGTAATGACAATAATAAAAGATTGCAATTTACATAAAACTGTATGGAATTACATAAATTTATTTAAAAATAATTAATAAATACACACTTAACTATCCACTATAATTTACTGAATCTAATAATTAACAATTCTTTTGTAAAAACCCAATTAACATTATAATACGTATATGGTGTTATATTTCATTTCATCTCAACGTACAATATTCGCCCATGCTCTAGGTTTCCTTACTTTTTGAATACGAATAGATTTTAAAAGCACATGAAATTGAAATTTGGTCCTTTCTAATCCCTAATGTATAAAATTCGAAATACTAATCGAAAAATGTCGAAAACATATGGTTTTAGTCAAAATGCTAAATTTTAACTTATAAAGCAGTCTTATGATTTTTAAAAACTTCTGTAAAGAAAAAAGTGCTTTCGTTTTACTTTCTACAGGAAAGTAAATCGAAAATAAAAATGGTTATGTGAAAGACAAAGTACCAATTAGAGAGGTGATGATTTGTGTTCTGTTTTATTTTGTACACGTACACGAAAGATAAAACAAAAAATGTTTCTTTTCCATTTGTTTTTATTTGTAAATAAACCTTACATCTCATTCTAATGAGTTTGGTGGGATTGTATTAACTGCTTGCTTCTCGATCATAAAATGAATCGTAAACAATTTGCTTCGTTTTTAACGTGAAAAAAAATTGTTTTCTTTTCTTGAAAAAGGAACGGTGAATAAAAAAATATGAATGTATTTTTAAAATGTACGTATAATAATGTTTATCATGTTGTTGTACATGATACTTATTTGTTCTTTTCACAATTCTGTAATAGTAATTAAATGGATAGACTTTAAAAAATTGTATTACAGTGCACTCGCGAAAATATGAACACCCCAAAATATGAATTTTTTTTTCCATTGACTACTCTAAAATATGAACAACTTAGTGCCAAAGCTTTAAAATATGAACAGCTTATTTTTGTATTTTTAACGTATTTTTCGCAAAATAACTTTTAAATTGTGTTTCTTTTTTAAAAATGAATTGTTTTATTTTAATCCAATAAACATAAATAAAAAATTTAACATAAGAAACTTTTATTTTTATTGGAAAAACGTTTTTAAAGGTAAATTAGATGACATTCGCAAATATGAACAATTTTGCAAAAGTGAACTGGCTTGGTTTTAATTAGTTCATATTATCGCGAGTTGTTTATTGAAATTTAAAAATATACAGTGACCAACAGTACACGTTCAATTATATTGATAAATTTTTATTTAAATTTATTTTCATCGGGATAAACATTAATTGCATTTATAGTAATTAAATGTGCTAAAGTCCCAAAACTTATTTAACAAATTGTGAAAAGCAATCTGATGGAGGCGTGTCCCTATCCGGATTTCATTCCTGCCCAAGGAAATCTTCAGGGGACTTTGTTATTAGAATTTCTAGAGATATTTGTTATGTTAAATCACAAACTCAATGAGAATTTCTTGTCCTCGTCTAGGAGCGAGATTCAAAATTTAAAATATCAAAGAAAAAACATAAACAACAACAAAAAATTGTCACAATTGGCTTTGTCATCTTCCAAATACTACTCTGTTTTTTTGACAGACCTAGCAATGTAGTGACGTTTATTCAAGTAAATCAACAATAGAAAATTATATGTTTTCTATTAGTGTCAGTTACATTTAAATTTGCACAAGCACCTGCATATATATATATTTTGTTTGTCTATAAATTATTTCAAATTAAAATAGTTTACCATGTATAGGTAGTTTATCATATAAAGTCGATTACAGACGTTCAATATTATTGATAAGATTTAGGTTATTGCCAAAAAAAAAATAATTGGTGTGCCCTATATTAGAAGTTAATCAATTAAATTAAAAAATTCCAAATTACTTTTATTTATTTTTTTAGTTACATATTGAAAAGTGTGTGGGCACATTGAAATATTAGTTTTTTGATGTATAAAATTAATAAATTAAAAATGCATTTACATTATTGCGATATAAAAAATAATCAAAAATAAACGTCGTTTCATGTGATACGGCATTCACACAAGATAGCAAAACATATGTTTTGCCAAAACACGTATTAAAGCCTCTTTAATCTAATTGAATACAGTAATAAATTTGAGGGATCTAATCGGATATTACTGGATACCCCAATTTTTGAGATACTAAACTTGGATTAGAGAAAATATCGATCTAAATCAAATGAAATTTGAGATATAACTTTTTTTTATTGGGCATTTACCACGCCCATATCAATGCCGATATGATAGTTTTTAAACCACGATTGCAATACAGGTCTTTTTTTAAATACTACCCATTAAATTTGTTTAAATCATCAAAATAACGTTATATATCTTCGTTTCGGTATTTTAGCGTTATTTTGACTTTAGTTCAAGATATTTTAAAATTAAGCAGGTAAACTAGCAAAGTTAAACCGGTTTTCATTTCGGTCTTAATGTTACTGTGGTAGCCAACTACCGCTATTATGAAAAGTTAGTTAATGGCCAGTTTAAAACCCTGTTTTAAACTTTGCTATAATTTATTTTTAATTAAAATTATTTAAATTTCAACAACTTTAAAAAAATTAAAATAAAATTATAATTCAATACTGCCCATAAACTTTTCAATAAAATGTAAACTCAATCATTAACTATTAAGCCCAGCACAGACGATCAATATAATTGATTTCTATTTTATTTATATTTGCACATCTACTTTCATTGTTATTGAAAAATTAGAAATTAAATTAAAATTGATCAATACTTTAAATTTGTCAAAAGATTTTAAAAATGAAACACATTTTATACGGCATTTACACTAGATAGCAAAACATGTGCTTTGCCAAAACGAGCGGAAAAGAATAAAGAACTGCTGGAATAGAAAAAAGTTTCGGCAAACCATATGTTTCACTATCTTGTGTGAATGCCGTATTACATGAAACGACGTTTATTTTGATTATTTTTAATATCGCAATAATTAATGTATATGCATTTTTAATTAAATTTGTTAATTTTATACATTAAAAAACAAATTTAAAAAAACTAATATTTCAATATGCCCACACACTTTATGTAACTGAAAAAAAAAAACAAATTAAAAATAATTTTGAATTTTCAATTTAACTGATTAACTTCCAATATAGGGTACACCAATTAGTTTTTTTTTTTGGAAATAACCTAAATCTTATCAATAATATTTAACGTCTGTATTCCGCTTTATATGATAAACTACCAATACATGGTAAACTATTTTAATTTGAACGTGTATTGTTGGTAACTGTATAATTTTAAATTTTAATGGTGTTTAAATACGTACTCTTCTTTACTTTCTTTATAAATTTTGCTGTAAAAAAATGGAAGTTTTTTATTTATTGTTTCGTAAAGCGATAAAATTTGTTGGGTTTACAAAAATTCATACCATTTAAATCAAATAATTGTTGTTTAAACAACGAAACTTGTCAAAAGTTAACAAAAATTTTATTTTGGATTTCACTTACGACTTTTGGTTCAGTGTAGAGCATATTTGTGCACATTTTGCTTTAAATGCACATGTTATAGCATATGTATAATATAGCGACTCAAGTTGTATGGAAGGCGAAATTCGTGCAAGGTGTACCCCCTCAAAATGAACATTGGTATTTTTTATGATGACATCTAAATATTATTTATTGCATGTTTTGTTAATTTGAGAATCTGTTTCCTTACCAACATATACCAAATGGGTATCATAAGAAAGGTTTTTTAAGGCGCGTCCAACTGTATATACAATTTGTCCAAGGACGATCATCCATGACCTTGTTTTAAGGATATTCTGTAAAAAAAAACGGTTTCTTCTGAATTTTTTGTTCGGGGTTGTTTGTAATAAAAATGCCAAATTAACATATTTTAATCTTTAGTCGATTTAATTAAATACGGGTCTCAGATTTTTTTTGAAATTCGTGCTAGTTTGCGTTTTGACAAAAATGCAATGGGGTGGAACTCTTCGTTTTAAATAGGTCAATATGGGTATCAAATTTTTTCCTTTTGCCAAGTACATCAGCTTTGTTTGTAAATAATTTAGATTTTTTGCAAATTAGATGCATTTTACACGGTGCTCTGGAATATATATAAATGCAATTTTGTGGTAACTCTAATATGATAGCGGATTTAGTTTCTAGATCATGTATGGAAAAATATAGGACTAAAGAAAGAAAAAAATGCAAAC